>CM059207.1:40374003-40381503 GCA_030347435.1 Clarias fuscus
ATATTGCTCTAACCCTCCCTTTATAACATCCCTCACACTCCTCAGCATCATTTGTTCAACCTCTAGGAGCCACTTCTCGACCATGCCCTAAACACACACACACACACACACACACACACACAGAAACAATACCGTAACACAACAGAAACTCCTATTGATCATATCATCAGCACATTCTTCTGAACCATAAACACACGGATCTAAACACACACACACACGTACACGCACACACACACACACACACGTACACACACACACGTACACACACACACGTACACACACACACGTACACACACACACGTACACACCTTGGCTTTAGCGGGGTAGACGTCCTGAGTGAAGGGGACGCTCTCTCTCTCAGAGCTGATCATGCCGCTGATCTCGAGCTCGGCGGTGAACTCCAGCTTAGCGATTCCCTCGAAGCACTTCTTCAGGTGCGGCTGCACACGCTGAGGGTCCTTCGTCTCAGACAGGATCTCCAGCAGCTCGTCGTTGGACAGGAAGAAGAACCTGCGCAACAGCACGTGCGCAGACCGGTGAGGACAGTCACGCGTCTTACTGTAGGAAGTGACTGAGGTCGTCCGCACGTCCACAGAACCCCGAGTGTTACCTGGGAAAGTAGAGTCTTTTGTCCTCCAAGTAGGTGTTGAGTCCGCGCTGAATGTCCTCCAGCAGGACGTTGGACTCCTGGAGACGCTCCAGCATTTTGGGCTGCGCTGTGGCCACTAACACGTGTGTGTCCTTTAACTGATACACACACACACACACACACACACACACACATACACACACACACACACACTGTATATAAATAATCATGTGGTATGAAATGCACAAAAGACAAGACGAGAATGTTTTTCCACACACACACACACACACACACACACACACACACACACACACACACACACACACACACACACACACCGCTTCAGCGATCATGTCCCTCCAGCAGGTGTCGACGATGCTGAACTTGCGTCCCTCCTCAGGCATCTGCGCGATGATGTCCTCTGAGCTGAAGATGGGCTCCAGGTACAGCCAGGACGACTGGCACTTGAGCATGGCGTCCAAAATGTCCTGCACCTGCACCAGCGTCTCCTCCCACTGCTGCAGAGACGCGCAGAGACACAGACTGAGAGAGGACTGAGATACACGGGACCAGTTACAGGACTTTATTTACTGCTGGATGTGCTAGTGTGTGTGTGTGTGTGTGTGCGTGTGTGTTACCTTGCACTCTGCCTCAATAGGTATGATGGATGGAGATCCTTTTATTGTTTGTGTCTTGATGATGTGATCGTCCAACAACACCTGAATATCATCCACTGCTGAGACAACACTCGTACCCTACACACACACACACACACACACACACACACACACACACACACACACACACACACACACACACACACACACACACACCGTGAATTCAGTGCTGGACTACAGCCGACTCGGAGTATACAGGTTATAATAATGATTGTGTTGGAGTGAGAGGTGGACAGAGCGGATCACTGAGCTCCAGGTTAGCCGACCTCATTAAAGCCGCTCGGTCCTTCAGGTCCTTTCAGACGTCTGGAAAATCGGCATGGTCTGTCAGGTTAACAGATAAACGCTCACCATTTATCAGGTTCCTGCTACAACCCTAGTCCTAGTGATGGGACGAGGACGAGAGGACAATCCAGTGGTGGAGAGTTTAAACAGAGTTCAACATTCGGAGAACTTTTCTGGGGTTTGGGGTTCGTGTCACCTGGACGTCTTTCTTGTTAGGTAGAAATGTTTCACTACTCGTCCAAGTAGATTCTTCAGTCTGAGGTAAGTTGTTAAGTTCCTCATATTTGATCCTCAGCCGTCTGAAAAGACTCGTTACGTTGACAGTAGATCTAATGGACACTTGTTTGTTTTTGGAGGAACTTACCAGCTGATCTGAGACTGAAAAAGCTACTTGGATGAGAAGTTGACTTGACGCCTGCAGAGACCCTCACACCTGATGACTCAGAATCTGTGAACTTGTTGTTAATGATGAGAGGAGGATGATGAGAGGAGGATGATGAGAGGAGGATGGCTCGTAGCTCTCGCAGTCACACAAGAATGAGACCACAAAACCCCGCGTGTCACCACACAGACATGTTTACATCTACTTTACGACACACACCGCTGAAGATCCAACACACACGTGATCCCTGTGTCATGTGTTTACTGGATCACTGACGTGGATGAGACACAATCCTTAGGTTTCTGGTATGGAATTAGCTTTATTATTATTATTATTATCTTTATACTCGATTGTCTTAAAGGAATTCAGTCAGTGACATAAAAATGTCGAAGTTCAACATTATATCTCTATTATACTGGTATACAGTGTGTGCGTGTGCATTTTACCGTATCCCTGTATGGTGTGAAGTCAAACTGTAGCTCTGTCCACTCGTTCTTCATCTTTTCAAGAGCTTTTTCCAGAGAGTACTCCTTACTGGCAGATGCTCCGATCTCCTCTAACCTGAATGAACAGTGAAGAGTTGCTTTATTTTAACATTGTTTATTTCATCTTATTTTATTATGTTTCTTGTATTAATGTTACCAATTCTTATTTTAAACACCGAACATCAACGAACACCACAGAACATCACCGAACACCACCGAACATCACTCAGCATTTAATACCATAATTCCCTCCACGCTCAAAACCAAGCTGGAGCACCTGGGACTCAGCTCATCTCTGTGTCAGTGGATCTCCAACTTCCTAACTGGCAGACCACAGGCTGTATTATGGGTGAACATGTCTCCCTCACTCTCAGCACTGGAGCCCCCCAGGGTTGTGTTCTGAGCCCCCTGCTGTACTCTTTGTACACCTATGACTGCGTAGCCTCTACCAACTCCACCACTATCATTAAGTTTGCTGATGACACCGTCGTGGTGGGCCTGATCTCTGACAACGATGAGACAGCCTACCTGGGGGAGATTGTAATCTGGAGAACTGGTGCCAGAGGAACAGTCTCCTCCTGAACGTCAGCAAGACAAAGGAGTTGATAGTGGACTTTAGTACAGACCAGAAGAGCAACTACCAGACCCCCGTCATCAACAACAGCCCAGTGGAGAGAGTGGACAGCTTCCGTTACTTCGGTGTTCACATCACGCAGGACCTGTCATGGTCCTGTCACATCAACACCGTGGTAAAGAAGGCCCGGCAGCGTCTCTACCACCTCAGACGCCTCAGAGACTTTAGACTGCCCTCTAAGGTGCTTAGGAACTTCTACTCCTGCACCATAGAGATCATCCTGCCCGGAAACATCTCAACCTGGTTCGGGGACACCACAATGCAGGACAGGCGAGCCCTACAGAGGGTGGTGAGATCAGCTGAACGTATCATCTGTACCAAGCTCCCTGACCTTCAGACGATCTACAGCAAGAGGTGCTGGACCAAGGCCAGGAAGATAGTGAAAGACCTCATCCCAGCAATGGACTGTTCTCTCTGTTGCGGTCAGGAAAGCTCTTCCGCTCCCTGAACGCCAACACAGAGAGACTGAGGAGGAGCTTCTTCCCACAGACGATACGAGCTCTCAATCACAACACCACATAGGACCTAAAACTCACACACTTGCACATTTTGCACACCTCAGGACTGCAAACCTTTTAACTTGTACTTTTTACAAGGACGTACAATCCGTTTACACATGGAACATTTGCACACTTTGCAAACTGTGAACTTGAACTGCAGCCTTGCACATTATCCTGCCAATAACTGGACACTACATTACTGGACTGCACTACATTACATTTCTATTATATTTCATTTACTATATATATTTTCTATTTTTATTAGATATTCCTTAACTTCTTTATATTTATCTTATTCTACGATTTTATGTTAATTTTTATTCTTATTGTATTATGTAAATAAGTGTTTCTTTATTTTTAAATCTCTTATTTCTTTTTTTGTTGTAATATTGTAGGTCGACAGCAGTCGTATAAGCATTTAACTTCATATCATACTGTGTATGTGACAAATTGTGTGACAGATTCCAAGATCAGTTCAAGAAAGAACAGGAAGAGCTTCCTGTTGGTGACGTATCTTCCTGTTTTTCGTATTGTTCCCGCGAAAGTTCCTCATCTGTTTGTAACAGCGTTTTAGATTATATTTTGTTTAGTTTTTTATAATTATATATTTTGCCCGCTTTTACTAAATAACAAACTAGTTTTTACGCTTTAACACTACTGGACTTAGGCGCGTTCTCTCAAAAAACGCAAAAAAACGGACAATCATCTGACCAACAACAAGCGAATCCATCAGCAAATAATCACAACTCCGGCACAAAGGTACGTTATCATGTCTACCATTCAGCTCGCTCAGTGTGTAGAGTGCAGGATGTTTAGACATTCTTCCTCCGTCATTAGTGATAATTTTATTTGTGATAGGTGTGTGTTAGTTAGCACCCTGACGGAGAAGATATCAGCATTAGAGGAGCGCATCCAGACTTTAGAGAGGGTTAGAGAGCGCGAGAGCAGCGTTAATCCCGTAGCGGAAAGTCTGGGTGCCACAGGTGGAGATAATCAGCCCCTGACTCCGGCAGTAGAGCCTCACAGCGGGGCGAGTGGGTGACGACTCGGCGGCATACTCGTTCAGCCAAAGCTAACGCTAAGGCTAGCCCACCGGAGCACACCTCTTCTGCGCTTCACGTGTCCAACAGGTTCGCTCTCCTCAGTGATGCACCCGCTGAGAAACCTGAAAGAGTCTGGTTATAGGAGACTCTATACTGAGACAGGTGAAATTAGCTCGGCCTTTAGGGGCGCCAGCGGCAGTGGTCAGGTGTATCCCGGGAGCCAGAGCACCGGACATAGCAGGTAATCTTAGGGCTCTAGGTCAGCATAGGTTCTCTAAGATAGTGGTACATGCTGGAGCTAACGATATACGCCTTCGTCAGTCAGAGGTTAGCAAGCATAACTTTACAGAGGTGTTTAAAATAGCGAAGGCGATGTCCGAAGAAGTAGTTTGCTCTGGTCCCATCCCAATGAGACGTGGCGACATAGCTTACAGCAGGTTATGGTCGCTGAACCGCTGGATGTCCAGGTGGTGCTCCGAAAACAACGTGGGCTACATAGACAACTGGAAGACCTTTGAGGGCAAAACTGGCCTGTTAGGGCGGGACGGTGTCCATCCCACTCGGGAAGGTGCTGCTCTCATTTCTTGCAGTATAGCACACAGTCTCAGAAAAGGCCTAGTTAATCGGTGGCAATCCAGAGCCCAGGCCAGGGAGCAGACAGACAGGCTAAACCAACCGTCTGCTAGCTGCAGAGAGTCGTCACTCAGGGTTCATCATATTGAGACTGTCTGTTCCCCGAGCTAAACATAAACATAAATTTAGAAAGACTCAGAAAGTCTGTTTTAGTAATTTAATTAACATAGATACCACAAACTCAGATCACACTGAATGCGCAGACGGCACCTCTGATCTGAAGCTAGGACTGTTAAATATTAGATCTCTCGCATCTAAAGCAGTTATTGTTAATGAAATTATCACAGATCAGGAGTTTGATATATTATGTTTAACAGAAACCTGGATTAAACAGGATGAGTATGTAGCTCTAAATGAAGCTAGTCCTCCTGGATACAGCTACATACACCAGCCGCGGCTAACTGGTAGAGGAGGAGTCGCAGTTATTTAGAACCATAATCTGTCTCTCGTACAAAAACACAGTTTTAAATCTAATGCATTTGAAGTTCTCTATAGTAACATAAAGTCAGCTCAGTCGATCCCGCTAATCATCATTTACAGACCCCCAGGGCCGTACTCGGAGTTTCTCTGCGAATTTGCAGATTTCCTCTCAAACCTTGTTGTTTCTGTAGACAAAGCGTTAATTGCTGGAGACTTTAATATTCATTTTGAGAATCCAGAAGACCCTCTGAGAACAGCATTCTTGTCCATACTGGACTCAGTAGGAGTAAATCAGTGAGTAGTAGGACCCACTCATAAAGCAGGTCACACTTTAGATTTAATATTATCCTTCGGATTAAGTATAGGAAATATAACCACAATTCCACAGTCTGAAGTTATCTCGGATCACTATCTTGTCTCGATTAAAGCGTGTTATAGTAATAATGTATGCAGAGCACCGCGCTTCCACCTTAAACGTACATTTACATCAAATACCGCACAGAGCTTTATCAATAATCTTCCAGAGTTATCAACTTTGATTGGATCGCCATCTGACTTCACAGAACTCGAACAGGCAAATGAATATCTAGAGTCAGCACTTCGTTATAGCTTAGATAATGTAGCTCCAGTTAAAAGGAAAATGATTAGAGATAAGAAACTCGCTCCTTGGTATAATGACCACACCCGTGCTTTAAAACAAACCGCTCGAAAATTCGAACGTAAATGGCGCCAAACTAAATTGTTAGTATTCAAAATAGCTTGGAAGGAGAGCATCCTGAACTATAAAAAAGCTCTCAGTGATGCTAGATCAACGTATCTCTCCACTCTTATAGAAAATAACAAAAACAACCCGAGATTTTTATTTAATACCGTAGCTAAATTAACTAAAAACAAGACCACTGCAGAAATCTCCACAACAACATCATGCAGTAGTGAGGATTTCATGAACTTTTTCAATAACAAAATCATACATATTAGGCAAAAAATTCAGGCATTGAAACCAGACAATTTAAATAATTCAGATGAACTAACCACATCACATCAGAACTTAGAACACTTTACTCCCCTTGAAGCGAGGGAACTAATTTCACTCATCTCTTCTTCAAAATTGTCAACCTGTATATTAGATCCTGTACCGACACATTTTCTCAAACAGATAGTACCAGCAATAATAGAACCCCTGTTGAAAGTAATTAACTGCTCACTCAGTAGTGGGTATGTCCCCAAATCCTTTAAATTAGCCGTTATTAAACCGCTAATCAAGAAACCTGACCTTGACCCCTGTCTGCTTTCCAATTACAGGCCGATATCAAACCTTCCCTTTATCTCCAAGATTTTGGAAAAGGTAGTATCACAGCAGCTATGTTCACATCTACACAGAAATAGCATAAATGAACTGTATCAGTCAGGATTTAGGCCTCATCACAGCACAGAGACAGCACTTGTTAAAGTAGTAAACGACCTCCTATGGGCCTCTGATCAGGGTTGCGTCACTATACTTGTGTTACTGGACCTCAGTGCAGCTTTTGACACCATTGATCATAGTATTCTCCTTCACAGATTAGAAAAGGTAGTAGGAATTAAGGGAACTGCCCTCTTGTGGCTCAGATCCTATTTGACTGATCGTTATCAGTTTGTAGATTTAGATGGTGACCATTCCTCATGTTCTCAAGTGGAGTTTGGTGTTCCGCAGGGCTCAGTTTTAGGCCCACTGCTTTTTTCCCTTTACATGCTTCCTCTGGGCAACATAATTCGTAAACATGGTATTAGTTTTCATTGTTATGCTGATGACACACAATTATATGTCTCAGCAAAACCAGATGAGAAAAACCAGTTTGCTAAAATCGAGCAG
>CM059207.1:40384003-40404003 GCA_030347435.1 Clarias fuscus
ACACACACACCTCAACCTGTGTAGTGGCGTTCTCCAGGCACGCTGTGATCTCGCTGAGCTTCTCCACGTTGCTCTTCATCTCGTCCACACTCATCACTTCCTTCTTCTTAAACACGTCCATGTCTTTAGATACACCCTGTAGTGTGTGTTCCAGCTCTGCAATCCTGTCTCACACACACACACACACACACACACACACACATACACACCTTTACATTTACTCATCAACAAAAATTTGGTTTGGTTTTAATTTTCATTTTAATGTGAAAATAAAGATTTAGTGTAGAAAGGCCTAACTTTATGACACCAGTGCCACCCTTTGGACACTCTAAGTTACTACGCTTAGAATTGCTGTAATCCAATTGGTTAAAAGCAGGACACGCCCAGACACATTCCAAAGCGGCTAACTTCCTAGATGGTTCTGTAGCAATCTGTGTGCTGTCCTGTTCACATTTTCAGTCTACTTTATTATACTGTGTGTGTAAATTCTGAAGTAAGTAACTTAATATTGTTTCATATGTTCGTTGCTTAATTTCTGTAAGGTTATTTTTAGGTTAAGGTTAAACTATTGTAAGGTTATACTACAGTGCTTGTTATTGGATGTTGTTCATTGCTGTGATGTAATTAGTAAGTATGTCACAAATACACGTGATACAGGACAGTTTAGATACAACAGTTAAAGGAATATAAGGCAATGTTCAGTTTGTTTACCTAACAGTTAATCTAAAGCGGATATATTAATACATAGAAATCTGAAGTGATCTATATCTGCCTGATTCATAAATCTGACCTTATCCATACTATTTAAACATTACTGTTACTGCTCTGAAGTGCACAGTTTGTAATCTCCGTATATTCAACCTTTGATGTTATTGTTCATTGTAGAAACCACACACACCTGAACGTATGATTACAGTAAAGCTTCTTAATGGACATGGACCGTGTGATTTATTCAATACAATCTGTAGCGGGTGCCACCGAGATTGATAATTGAACCGCCACATTCATACAAAATTTGGTCCTTCGGGCCGGATCAGGCAGCTACTACAGCATCACCATGTCCAGAACAGCAAGACAGCCTACAGCACCCTCGACAGTGGTTCGACCACGCCGTCGGGGCATCCCACCAAGATACCTGGATGACTTCTATGTTGATTACACGGTGCAACGTCAACCGATTTGCTCAGATGATGTGCAACAAACCTGTGGCGCCACTGGATTGGAACTGGGGGAAAAGCCTACGTCCTTGGTCTCAGACACAGGAAGCCGACCAGAACTAGCAAGAGATGTAAGCACTGGGTCTATTGATCGGATCTCGCTGGGGGAAAGATATCAAGACTTACCACAGCCACAGTCTCAGACACCTCAAGTCAGTAATGCGAAGCAGAGAATCCTCAACACAAGCTCTTATACAGCAGCCATAGGGGGCAGGCCAGAACTGCCTAGAGGTCAAGACGATCTTCCCCAGCCCACAAGGGCACTGCCTGTACATGCAAGAGGAGACCCTCTGTATTCTCATGCAGTCAGAAACAAAGATATCGATTATCTCACTGACAGCTTGAGGGGGCTGAGATCCCCAAGCACCATAATCCAGCCAACACCACGTCAGACCTTCTCTGCTTATGGACCGTCTCAAGTTCAACCAGAATTGGTGTCACACGACGACTTAACCAACCGTCAACCACGACAAAGCGTCCGACAGGCTGGCAGACCTTACGAATACTACAACCTGGATCAAAGAAATTATAATGACCCACCCACTAACTACAGGGATTATGGACGATTAGATACAGCCGTCCAGTTTATGCCTCATGACTACAGTCAACATGAGAGTTACCCCGCTGAGAACCGTAGACCTGGCAGCTATCCCCCTCATGCTAAATCACAGGGTTACCCTCAGCGTTATGATGGTCAAGTGAGTGCAACTATGCATATTATGAGAGACACTCAGAGCACCCTATGTACCCTCATCATGAGCGACCGTCTCATAGCTACCCAGATACCACAGGGCAGTCTGCAAATCACTCCCATCCATATCATCCCAGGCACCCTCCTCCTCGGAACCTTTACGTCAAGCCGTCGTACAGAGGCCCAATGCCGACAATTCCTACCTTCGGCAGCGAAGATCCTAGAGAGTTCGCCAGACTTAAGATTGCGCTGGAGAATTTGCTACCTCCTGAGGCTACAGAACGCTTCAAATTCCAAATTCTGGTTGATCATTTAAAACAAGAGAACGCTTTGCTCATTGCGGACTCATACGTTAACAGCAGGTACCCATATACTAACACTATGAGGTCTCTAATTGCACTTTACGGTCAACCACATCAACTCGCTCTACAGAGAATCGCAGAATTGATGGACGGCCCAAAGATCAAGAGTGGCGACATTAAATCCTTCAGGCTGTTTGCACTGAAAGTGTGTGCATTAGTTGGAATGCTGGACCAAGTTGGAGCTAAAGGATGGACAGAACTTGAATGCGGATCGCATGTGTCCCGTCTTCTTGCTAAACTGCCTCATGACCTAAGAGCAAACTTCAGAAGGTTCGTAAATCCAATGGATGTACCAGTCCCAACACTGCTAGATCTTAGCGACTGGCTTGAATATGAGCTCAGAATACAAGAAGACGAGTCACCGTGCATCATCAACCCAAGTAGAGTTTTCCCTCCGCCACAGAATAGCCAGCATAAAAACCCAAAGCCAACTCAACACTTCGCCACTGTCTTGCATGGTGGAGAATAGAGTAAACTACCTACTGTTACAACAGTCTCAAAGGAGAAACCGAAAAGGTATTGCCCCTTTTGCAACAATGTGCAGCACTACTTTAACCAGTGCTCAAACTTCAAACTGTTGAATCAAGACCAAGTGGAGTACTGGCTGAAGGAAAATCACAGGTGCTTTAAATGTGGACGTGACCATCAGATCTCACAATGTAATCTTAAGGCCAAATGCAAGAAATGAAGAAATGTGATGAAAGACACCTGAAAATATTGCATGACTTCAATACCAGAACGAAACCTCAGGCCCAAGCTTCACAAGCTAACAGTTGCTTGGTAAGCTCTGAAGTGGAGACTTTGTATCTGGACAGGCCAACTGCAAGCAGTAAAGTGCTATTAAAGATCAGCCGAGTGATTTTGAGAAATGGGGAGAAAGAGCTGGATACATACGCCATACTGGACGACGGTTCAGAAAGGACAATGCTACTGTATGAAGCAGCACAACAACTTAAACTCCAAGGGTCACCAGAACATATAGCACTTCGTACCGTAAGGCAGGACATCCTAGACGTTCACGGGGCGGCTGTTTCATTCTCAGTAGCTTCTGTAGCTCAACCAAACAAATCCTTCACCATCGAAAGAGTCTTCACAGTCAAAGAACTGGGTCTAGCAAAGCACACTTACCCCGTTAAATTGTTGCAAAAGAAATACAGACACCTGCAAGGTTTGCCTATTCCCTCACTTCATCAGGCTCAACCACTCTTACTTATTGGCTCAGATTATCCACACCTAATTACGGCCATTCAGCCGGTACGTCTCGGCCCGCCTGGCGGCCCTGCTGCTGTAAAAACTAGACTCGAATGGACCCTGCAGGGACCCTCAAAGTTCCTTGCCAGTCAGCTCTCATCACAGCAGTGCCTGTTCACCTCCATTTCGTCGCCAGAGGCAGAACTGCTCAGCAACGTGCAGAAATTGTGGCAAATGGACACACTTCCTTATTAATCACAAGATGCACAAGCAGTTCAAGTGCTTGAGGAAAAGACAGTCAGGAGGATAGTTAGAGATGTTCAAAAAGTATGCTACCCCTCTCCTTTGGAAAAATAAACTTCCCTTTCTGCATTCAAATAAGGAAGCAGTAACATATCATCTGAGACGCACAGAGAAACGCCTTCTGCAGAATAATGACCTCGCAGCAGTGTACGTCAATGAAGTACAGAAACTAGAAGATGCTGGTTATATTGCAAAGGTGACACCAGAGAGAGCAGAAAAAACCCTTCATGCATGGTACATACCACACCACATTGTTCAGCACAATGGAAAGCACAGAATCGTCTTCAACTGCTCATTTAAGCATAAGGGAGCAAGCCTGAACGATCATCTCCTCCCTGGACCAACACTTAGACCTACTCTGTTAGGAGTACTTCTGCGTTTCAGAGAACATCCAGTTGCTATTAGTAGCGATATCAAAGGCCTGCTGGAGGAGGACAAACCCTTTTTACGTTTCTTGTGGAGAAACCTGGTTCAAGAAACACCCCCCTACCATCTTTGAATGGCAGGTCTTGCCATTTGGAACAGTTTGCAGCCCATGCTGTGCCACGTTTGCTTTGCAGAAACATGTGTTCGATCACAGCAACCCAGATGAAGATGTACATGCCTCGGTAGAGCTTTCCATCTGCTGCCCAAGCTCAGTCCCTTGCAATTAAAATGCAGAAACTGCTATCAGAAGGTGGCTTCGAAATAAGGCAATGGGCTACTAACACTCCAACGGTTATTGCTCACTTCCCTGATGAGCTCAAATCGGCTAACAGTCACCTCTGGTTCACTCAAAGTGGAACAGACCCGCAAGAGATGACTCTCGGCCTACGTTGGCAGTGCTATTCCGACGTTCTTGGCTACAGATACAAACACCAAGAGGATTCTGTACCAACAATGAGGAACTTCTACAGAACTCTTGCGAGCCAATATGATCCATTAGGCTTCCTGATCCCATTCACGACACGAGCCAAAATCATTGTTCAGCGCCTGTGGGACAAGAAGCGCGAATGGGACAACCCAGACCTCCCCAAAGACCTACTCCAGGCCTGGTTAACCTGGCAGGGCGAACTGGCTCAACTACCGGCTGTCACATTCCCAAGACGTTACACCAGTACAAATACTGATCTATCATCAAGCCACCGCACGATGCATGTATTCTGCGATGCATCAGAACGTGCTTACGGTTCAGTTGCATATCTCAGCACCAGTGATGAACATGGTAAAACCCACGTTTCATTTATTGCTGCAAGATCAAGAGTAGCCCCTAGGTGACAGCAATCTATACCACGACTCGAACTCTGCGCTGCTCTTACTGGTGCTCAGCTGGCCGCCACCTTGAGGAAAGAACTCACCATCAAAATCGATCAAGAACTTTACTGGACTGACTCCACAACTGTATTAACTTGGCTGCATTCTGACTCATGCAACTACAAGGTGTTCGTCGGAACGCGTGTGGCTGAAATACAAGACCTTACCGACACAAGATCCTGGCGCTACGTCCATTCTGAGTTGAACCCAGCCGATGATATAACCAGGGGACTCACACTCGTGAAGCTCTCAGAGAAAAGTAGATGGAATCAAGGCCCACATTTCTTGACCCAGCCAGTCAGTACCTGGCCCGAACAACCACCTGATGCTGTACGTGATGACACCCAAGAACGCCGCAATTCTACTTTCTGTGGGGCAACATCCTCCAGTTGCAGTGATATCCCCGATATTTCTCAGTACACGTCACTTCAAGACCTATTTAAGGATACTGCTATTCCCCATAATGGGGCGACAGATGTAAGAGAATTCTCCTACTACTCAAGAGCAGAGCAGGAACTTCTGAGACTTCTGAGACATGAACTTCTGAGACATGCTCAAGATGGCGGCGCGGCAGTAGCACGCAGCGACCACTCCGGAGCCAAAATGGTGCTACATTGTTTACGTCGTGTCGTAGCGCTTTTATTTTACAAAGGTTATGGACACCGCCACAAACGGTGTTCATACTTACCACTGCCAGACACTTTTGCAACTCAATAAACCGGCATATTTCATTCAAGATGAGCTGCGGGAAAAGCTACACGACCTCGGCTTGTTTCGGGAACCAGGCCTCCAGTCCTCAGCGTTGCCTGATGCCGGTGGCCGGAGGAGGGGACATCGTAAGCGGTGCGCGAGGAAGCGGAAGCGCGGCAAGTGGGCGGGAGTATGTGCTAGGCTAAAAACAAACCCTAGCCGGTCGGCTCTTCGGTCCATCATCTTATCTAACGTCTGCTCCCTGGAAAATAAACTGGACTACATCTGACTGCAACAGGCTACACAGCGTGAGGTTAGAGACTGCTGTGTGTGTTTGTTTTCACGGAGACATGGCTCAGCGACAGAGTTCCAGACACCGGCATTCAGCTAGACGGACTAGCCTCATTTCGCGCCGACAGAAACGCAGCTCTGTGCGGTAAGACTCGCGGCGGCGCCTTGTGTGTCTACATCAACACGAAATGGTGTAAGAACTCTGTGCTAGTTTCTAGCTTTTGCTCATCGCTGGTGGAGATTGTGACTGTTAGATGTAGACCTTTTTATTTACCGCGGGCATTCACCACCATTTTCATTATCGGAGTGTACATTCCACCTAGCGCTAATGCTAAGGAAGCGCTCTGTGAACTGTATGCTAAGATCAGTAATCTGCAGAACACACACCCGGATGGATTGTTTATTGTTGCTGGAGATTTCAACCATGCAAATCTCAAGTCAGTGCTTCCTAAATTCCATCAGCATGTGGACTTTGCAACGAGAGGGGAAAACATGCTGGATCTTGTTTACACAAACATCCCCGGCGCATATCGACCAGAGCCCCGCCCCCACCTCGGCTACTCAGACCACATCTCTGTTATGCTAATTCCAGCATACAGACCACTCGTCAGGCGTTCAAAACCGGTTCTGAAGCAGGTGAAAACCTGGCCAGCAGGAGCCATCTCTGCTCTTCAGGACTGTTTCGAGAACACTGACTGGAACATGTTTAGGGAGGCTGCAACTTACGGCGACTACACCGACTTGGAGAAGTACACGTCATCAGTGACCAGCTACATCAACAAGTGTACCGATGACGTCACTGTCTCCAAGAACATCATCTCACGACCCAACCAGAAACCATGGATTACTGCGGAGGTGCGTGCACTACTGAGAACCAGAGACTCTGCCTTCAAAGCGGGGGACAAGGCGGCCCTAAGAACAGCAAGGGCCAAACTGTCCCGGGCCATCAGAGAGGCGAAGCGCGCACACGCCCAGCGAATCCACAATCACTTCAGGGACAGCGGTGACACACGGAGCATGTGGCAGGGTATACAAGCCATCACCAACTACAGGACTTCATCACCTGCCTGTGACAGTGACGGCTCCCTTCCAGATGCGCTGAACAACTTCTACGCACGGTTCGACATGCAGAACGACGTGACGCCGAGGAAGACTATCCCTCCGCCGAATGACCAGGTGCTGTGTCTCACCACGGCTGATGTGAGGAAAACTCTACGCAGAGTCAACCCACGTAAAGCTGCTGGACCAGACAACATCCCAGGCAGAGTGCTCAGAGAATGCGCAGAACAGCTGGCAGGTGTTCTCACCGACATATTCAACATCTCTATGAGCAGCGCCGTCGTTCCCACATGCTTTAAATCTACCACCATCGACCCCGTGCCAAAGAAGTCTTCTGTGTCCTGTCTCAATGACTACCGCCCTGTTGCACTCACACCCATCATCATGAAGTGCTTCGAGCGGCTCGTCATGAGACACATCAAGACCCTGCTGCCCCCCTCACTAGACCCCCTGCAGTTCGCGTATTGTCCAAACCATTCGACGGACGACGCCATCTCCACCACACTCCACCTGGCACTGTCACATCTTGAAAAGAAAGACACTTATGTCAGAATGCTGTACATAGACTTCAGTTCAGCATTCAACACAATCATCCCCCAACACCTGATTGGGAAGCTGAGCTTGTTGGGCCTAAACACCTCCCTCTGTAACTGGATCCTGGACTTTCTGACCGAAAGAACTCAAGCAGTGCGGATCGGGAGCTACACCTCCAGCACCACCACACTGAGTACTGGGGCCCCCAGGGCTGCGTGCTCAGTCCCCTGCTGTTCACACTGCTGACTCATGATTGTGTAGCAACACACAGCTCCAATCATATCATCAAGTTCGCTGATGACACGACCGTGGTGGGTCTCATCAGCAAGAACGACGAGTCAGCGTACAGAGAGGAAGTGCAGAGGCTAACGGACTGGTGTAAAGACAACAACCTGGCTCTGAACGTCAAAAAGACAAAAGAGACTTCAGGAGGACTCGGAGCGATCACTCTCCGTCAAGAGCACAAAATTCCTGGGCGTCCACCTGGAGGAGAACCTCTCCTGGTCCCTCAACACCAGCTCTCTGCATAAGAAAGCCCAACAACGTCTTTTCTTCCTGAGAAGGCTGAGAAAGACACAGCTTCCACCACCGATCCTCACCTCCTTCTATAGAGGAACTATTGAGAGCATCCTGAGCAGCTGCATCACTGTCTGGTTTGGGAATTGTACCATGTCAGACCGCAAGACCCTACAGCGGATAGTGAGGACAGCTGAGAAGATCATCGGGGTCTCTCTCCCTTCTATCGAAGACATTTACACCACACGCTGCATCCGCAAAGCCACCAGCATTGTGGCTGACCGGACACACCCATCACACTCACTCTTCACCCTCCTGCCATCTGGAAAAAGGTACCGAAGCATTTGGGCACTCACATCCAGACTGAGAAACAGTTTTTATCCACAAGCCATCCGTCTCCTTAACACAAAGGGACTGGACTGATAAACACACACACACACACACAAATCACTCAGACAAACTAAATAACATCTGGACTGAACTGATAAACACACATGCACAATCACACTGATGTACATCCATCTCAATCTGCTCATGCCTACCTACCTGTGCTGCTCCTCGCAATTCTTTGCACAATATTTATTTGACTGCTATTTGCACACACAATATTCTTGTCAAAATATAAACTGTTTACTGCTGCTCTTCCCACTACCTCAATTCATACTTCATCAAAAAAAGGACTGTTATGTGTTACATTTTTGTGTCTGTCATCTACCTCTTTGTTTGCACATTTGCACGTGCACTTTGTCTATTGTGTATTTTTGTATAAATATGTGATAGTTCTTCTTTTAGAGTAACTTAAAAATGTAAAATGTATGTTGTAAATTTATGTTGTTGCATGTATGTAGCACCTTGGTCCTGGAGGAACGTTGTTTCGTTTCACTGTGTTCACTCAGTAGTGGGTATGTCCCCAAATCCTTTAAATTAGCCGTTATTAAACCGCTAATCAAGAAACCTGACCTTGACCCCTGTCTGCTTTCTAATTACAGGCCGATATCAAACCTTCCCTTTATCTCCAAGATTTTGGAAAAGGTAGTATCACAGCAGCTATGTTCACATCTACACAGAAATAGCATAAATGAACTGTATCAGTCAGGATTTAGGCCTCATCACAGCACAGAGACAGCACTTGTTAAAGTAGTAAACGACCTCCTATGGGCCTCTGATCAGGGTTGCGTCACTATACTTGTGTTACTGGACCTCAGTGCAGCTTTTGACACCATTGATCATAGTATTCTCCTTCACAGATTAGAAAAGGTAGTAGGAATTAAGGGAACTGCCCTCTTGTGGCTCAGATCCTATTTGACTGATCGTTATCAGTTTGTAGATTTAGATGGGGACCATTCCTCATGTTCTCAAGTGGAGTTTGGTGTTCCACAGGGCTCAGTTTTAGGCCCACTGCTTTTTTCCCTTTACATGCTTCCTCTGGGCAACATAATTCGTAAACATGGTATTAGTTTTCATTGTTATGCTGATGACACACAATTATATGTCTCAGCAAAACCAGATGAGAAAAACCAGTTTGCTAAAATCGAGCAGTGTGTGCAGGATATACGAGATTGGATGTTAATTAATTTTCTTCTGCTTAATCCTGATAAGACAGAAGTTCTGGTCATAGGACCACAAGTAGCTAGAAGTAAGCTTTCTGATCACACTGTAACTTTAGATGGCCTTTCTGTTCCATCAAGTGCAACAGTAAAAGACCTCGGTGAGATTATAGATTCCAGCCTTTCGTTTGAAGCTCATGTAGATAATATCACCAGGATAGCTTTCTTTCACCTTAGAAATATTGCCAAGATAAGAAACATATTGTCACTAAATGATGCAGAAAAACTAGTTGGACTATTGTAACGCCTTACTGTCTGGTTGTTCAATTAGGTGTATAAACAAGCTTCAGTTAGTACAGAATGCAGCAGCGAGAGTCCTCACTAGAACCAGAAGATACGAGCACATCACCCCTATCTTATCTACACTGCATTGGCTCCCTGTGAAATTTCGCATCGATTTTAAGATACTACTTCTGACATTTAAAGCACTAAATGGTCTCGCGCCACAGTATTTGAGTGAACTGTTAGTGTCTTACGATCCGCCACGCCTACTTCGATCAAAGAATGCAGGCTGCCTGTCAGTACCACGTATTATTAAAACTACAGCAGGGGGCAGAGCTTTTTCTTACAAAGCCCCAAAGTTATGGAATAGTCTTCCTATTAATGTTCGGGACTCAGACACAGTCTCAGTGTTTAAGTCTAGGCTAAAAACCTATTTATTTAGCCAAGCATTTTTGTAAATAGATTAACCTTAGGTAAAGGAGCAGATCTGGGGGACTCATAGACGTAGAGTATTCTGGTGAACTGGTATGTTTAGATGCTGTCCTCCCCACTCTCATTGTTCACTCAGGTTTGTTGACGGTGAGGTGATTGGTTGCTTTACATCTCAGGGAGCCCTCATGTTTGTGTTTCCTTCTGGCTCTCCCTTTTAGTTATGCTGTTATAGTTAGTCCTGCCGGAGTCTCTGCTTGCACTTTGCACTAAATATACATTCACCTATACATGCTGACTGTGACCATACCTAACTGCCATCTCTCCTTATTTTCTGTTCTCTCCTTTTCTGCTCTCTTCTCTCTCTCCCTCCCCCTCTTCTTTCCCTCTCTCTGTTTCTCTGTCGAGCTATACATGTTTCGCTCCTGAGTTGCCAGTGATCCAGACCCCTCTGCCCTCTGGAGCCGTCTAACCCATCCTGGAGTCCTGCTACTGGTTGGAGATCTCGTCGCATGGATGCCCCGTGTGGTCTGCCTGGATTCGTATGGTGGCTGGGGATGGTTTCCATGAAGACTCTCCTGTCATCGAGTGATGCTCTGGGGACCTGTGACTTCAGTTGTTCGATAACTCAGGACCGGAATCCCCTACAGTCTACCTGAGCCTCCGGGAACAAACTGGACTCCTTTTAATTTTAAAACATCTCTTGTTATACTGAACTTCCAGTCTTACACATTATTATGCTGAGCAATTCCTGCTATCCGTTATCACCCAGATGAGGATGGGTTCCCTGTTGAGTCTGGTTCCTCTCAAGGTTTCTTCCTATTACCATCTCAGGGAGTTTTTCCTTGCCACCGTCGCCCTCGGCTTGCTCATCGGGGACAATCTTGTCATTTTGATTCATATACATTGCATAAAACTTACTTCTTTTTATTGTGTAAAGCTGCTTTGCGACAATGTCAATTGTTAAAAGCGCTATATAAATAAAATTGACTTGACTTGACTACTAACTGTATATGGTTGGAATGACAATAAAAGCCTACTTGACTTGACTTGACTTGACTCAAACTGAAAGTTTCCCAGAAGAAACAGCCCAACTCCTACTAGGTAAACCCTTACCTAAGTCTAGTCGACTCCTTACCTTAGCTCCAGAGTACGACCATAAAGCCAAAGTAATCAGGGTAGGTGGACGTCTCCGCAGATGTAACCACTTGGACTCGTCCACGATTCACCCTATTGTCCTAGATCCTGCATACCCCCTCACAAAGCTACTGATTCAACATTACGACAGCTTCTTGTTACATCCAGGACCCGAACGTGTGTTCGCAGAGCTGCGACGAAAATACTGGATCATAAGAGGCAGAGAAGCAGTGAAAAAACACCAACGCAGCTGTCATGAATGTAAAAGGTGGAGAGGGAGACCAGAAATCCCCATGATGGCTGACCTTCCTCAGTCTAATCTTAGACTGTTCCATCCCGCCTTCTATTCAACGGGTATTGACTGTTTTGGACCCTTTCAGATTACAATAGGACGCAGATGTGAGAAACGATGGGGGATAGTGTTTAAATGCCTCACCACTAAAGCTATTCATATTGAACTGCTAGCAAGCATTGATACAGACTCCTTTCTCATGTCCCTGAGGAGGTTCATAGCTCGCAGAGGCAAACCCCATGAGCTGCTTTCAGACCACGGGACAAACTTCAAGGGGGGAAACACAGAACATCAGGGCGCTTTTAACTCACTCCACCCATCCTTGAAAGAGCACCTGGCTTCCCAACAGATCCATTTCCGCCTGAACCCACCGAACGCACCGCATTTCGGAGGATCATGGGAGAGATAGGTTAGGTCTATCAAGACAGCACTGCGTACCTCCCTTGGTTCTCAATCTGTGTCAGAAGAAGTGCTAACCACTGTACTTGTGGAGATAGAGGGAATACTAAACTCTAGACCTCTAGGATATGTCTCCTCAGACATAGCAGATATTGACCCCGTAACTCCTAATTCCCTCCTCATGGGACGTCCAACTTCTGCATTGCCACAGGTCGTATATCCAGAATCGGAGATACTCAGCCGCAAGAGATGGCGACACAGCCAGATCCTAGTTGAAAACTTCTGGAAATGCTTTGTACGCCATTACCTTCCAGAATTACAACAACGGCAAAAATGGCTAAAGGACTCTGAAAACCTTACGATTGGAGCAGTGGTAATGATTATAGACCGTCAATCACCCAGGGCTCTATGGCAAGTAGGCAATGTAGTCAAAGTAATTCCTGGATTAGACGGACGAGTTCGTACAGCTGTGGTTGACATCAAAGACAAGAGTTACACAAGGCCTGTGGCTCGTCTAATCAGACTACCTGCCTTACCCGATGGCGATGACAAAGCATAATAGGCCTTTCTTTATTTACAAATTTGCTCAACAAATTAGTGGGCGGCTGTAGAAAAGGCCTAACTTTATGACAGCAGTGCCACCCTTTGGACACTCTAAGTTACTACGCTTAGAATTGCTGTAATCCAATTGGTTAAAAGCAGGACACGCCCAGACACATACCAAAGCGGCTAACTTCCTAGATGGTTCTGTAGCAATCTGTGTGCTGTCCTGTTCCCATTTTCATTCTACTTTATTATACTGTGTGCGTAAATTCTGAAGTAAGTAACTTAATATTCGTTGCTTAATTTCTGTAAGGTTACTTTTAGGTTAAGGTTAAACTATTGTAAGGTTATACTACAGTGCTTGTTATTGGATGTTGTTCATTGCTGTGATGTAATTAGTAAGTATGTCACAAATACACGTGATACAGGACAGTTTAGATACAACAGTTAAAGGAATATAGGGCAATGTTCAGTTTGTTTACCTAACAGTTAATCTAAAGCGGATATATTAATACATAGAAATCTGAAGTGATCTATATCTGCCTGATTCATAAATCTGACCTTATCCATACTATTTAAACATTACTGTTACTGCTCTGAAGTGCACAGTTTGTAATCTCCGTATATTCAACCTTTGATGTTATTGTTCATTGTAGAAACCACACACACCTGAACGTATGATTACAGTAAAGCTTCTTAATGGACATGGACCGTGTGATTTATTCAATACAATCTGTAGCGGGTGCCACCGAGATTGATAATTGAACCGCCACATTCATACATTTAGACTGAAAATAGAAATACAAAAAAATAAACATAATAAAAAATGAAATTTTACACTAAAAATACAATTATGGTAAAAATTAAATAAAATTTTAGTAAAATTTGCAGTTAAATAATATTTACACTGAAAAGTAAGTTTACACACACACACACACACATATTGAAATAAACATTTAAATGACACTAGAGCACAATTTAGAAAAAGTATAAAGTACAGCACAATCACCAGTTTAGACTTTTATTTGATGTTTGTTTGTTTTGGGGTGAGACAATGTCTCGCGGTGTTTCTGCTCCGGAGACGTTATGAGGCTCTGATCTCACAGAAACACTCACACTGTGACACTCTGTTACTTTAAGTTACCGGAGTGCCGTCAGGCCCGTTAGTAGGGCGAGGTCAGAGTTCAGGGTTTATATCGTCATACACGGAGCAGACAGGGTTAAGGGCCTCGCTCAGGGGCCCAACAGCAACACCCTGTCAGAGCTGGGGCTCGAACCAGCAACCTACTGCTCAGTAACTCAGGGCATTAACACACTGATCCACCGCTGGAGTGAGTGTGAGTGAACACACTGGGTTTTACATCGACGATACAACAAGCTCTTTAAAATGATCTGAAAGAAAATGAAATACGCTGGGCGGAGCCTCACTTTGTTCAAGAAGAAAATGATCCTTTTTCATGGCTAAGAACAACTCCCTCACTCATCTTCTACACCGCTTACACAGGGTCACATGGGCCAGGAGGGGTAGAGCATGGGGCAGGGTACACCCTGGACAGGGTGCCAATACATGCAGGGCACACACACACACATATATATATATATATATATATATATATACACACACACATATACACAATAGGCGATTTGGGGACGTCAATTAGATAAATCTGCATGTCTTTGTACTGTGGGAGGAAACCGGAGAACCTGGATGAAACATGGGGAGAACATGAAGACTCCACACAGACCCCGAGGTGGGCATTGAACCTCCACCCAGGTGCTAACCACTACGCCTTTCTGGGTGATGTCCTGGTGTGTGACAGAGTCAGTGCTGTTGTGACGTACTGGACTGGACCTGATCGGATCATACTGTGAGCTGACATGTGATTCCCACTCTAATAGAGAGAGACAGAGAGAGATAGAGAGCGAGGTGTGTGTGTGTGTGTGTGTGTGTGTGTGTGTGTGTGTGTGTGTGTGTGTGTGTGTGTGTGTGTGTGTGGTTTTACCTTTTGCGCAGCTGCTCCTCAACACAAAGCCTCTGATTGTCCAGTTTGTTCTTATAGACCTCACACACATTACTGATCTTCTCTGGCCAGTGGAACACTCTGCTGTTTAACTTAAAGTCATCATCTACACACACACATGCACACACACACACACACACACACAAGCCGTTGTGTCAGTAAGTGTTTAAGGTTGTGTTCCTCAGTGTGTCACAGAAACACACACACACACACACACACACATACACACACACACACACACACACACTCCTGTGTGGTGGAGTTTACTCACTGACTCACAGGTGAGATGTTGTAGGTGTGTACATGTAACAATGATAAATATAATGTAAATATGTCTCTGTACTCTGTAACACAATCCTGAAGACGTGCACACACACTCCTCTCCTAACACTCGAGACTGAGATGTGTAAAGCCACTGCTGTTTCTTCTTCACCTGACTGAGCACAAAAACATTCCCCCGAGCCTCAGTCGCACGAGGCAGAGTCACACGAGGCAGAGTCATAGAGGAAGAGTCACGGAGGAAGAGTCAGAGAAGCAGAGTCACAGAGGCAGAGTCAGATAGGCAGAGTCACATAGGCAGAGTCACGGAGGCAGAGTCACGGAGGCAGAGCCAGAGAAGCAGAGCCAGAGAAGCAGAGTCACAGAGGAAGAGTCACATAGTCAGAGTCACTGAGGAAGAGTTACAGAGGCAAAGTCACACAAGGCAGAGTCACAGAGGCAGTCACCTCTGTGACTCTTTAAACACTTCAGCTTCTTCAGGAATTGATTTGAGTTGATTTATCTGGTACACACGTTGTTAGAGTTTAAATAAACGTTTCAGATGTTGTTTAAACTATCGGCCGTTAACATGATGATCGGTTACTTGGAATATAACCTGAGCTCATGTGTGAATAAGTGAACTGGAGAAGGAGTGAACACAGGTGAGTATCTGAGACTTGTGTTCCTACAGACATGCTCCCGCCCGGTACCTGTGAGGGGGGCGTGGTCCAGCAGGAAGTCTAAGCGGCGGGCCGCTTCACTGATGTCATCACGCAGTGTGTGTAAGGTCACGTCGCCGGTGCGTTTCAGGAAGTGACAGAGCTCCACCAGCTCCTCTGTGGTTCCTGGAACACTCATCACTGTGTTCATAATCTGCTGGTACTGCTGACAGATACTGCACACACACACACACAATTAACCCTCTCTCTCAATTAACCCTCTCTCTCAATTAACCCTCTCTCTCTCTCTCCCACTCTAGGTGTGTGTGTGCATGTGCGTGTGTGTGGTGTTGTAGTCACCCCTGGTTGAGGCGTCGGTTCTCCTGCAGCTCGCAGGTGACCAGCAGGTGTTTCAGTTCCTCGGTGCGGTCACACAGATCCTGGTGGAGCTTCACAGCCTCCAGACAGAAGAGTGGCAGAGGGACGGTCACACGCAGAGAGGAGATCTCACTCCACACACTGCTCACTCCCTCAATCTTCTACACACACACACACACACACACACACAATTGTGTGTTAACACAAATTACAATAGATATAATAAATTAATAGATCAAAGCTTCTTCTTCTCTCAGCTGCTCCCGTTATGGGTCGCCACAGCGGACCATCTGTCTCCATCTAACCCCGTCTTCCACATCATCCCGTTATATCCCTCATCCTTCCTCTCCACACGTCCAAACCATCTTAATCTGGCCTCTGTCCCCAAATCTGTCCCCAAACCGTCCTACCTGCACTGTCCCTCTCATAGTCTCATTCCTAATCCTGTCCATTCTTGTCCCTCCCAAAGCAAGCCGCAGCATCTTCAGCTCTACTTCCTGTCTTTTTGTCTGCGGTGACGTCTCCAAACTGGACATCGTACGCCGTACTGGTCTCACTACAGTCCTGTAAACCTTCCCTTTCCTTCCTGCCGATACCTTTCCATCACAGATCACCGCTGCTTCTCGTCTCCACCCGCTCCACCCCGCCTGCACTCTCTTCTTCACTCGTCAGTATTTTACCTCCCTGGCCTGTACCACATCCTTCTCCACTCGGTCTCTCTGTGTGTCCAGTCGATATAAATCCTTTTCTCTTTTGCTTTGAGTTTAACTTCTCATACAACTCATGATACTCGTGTTCCTTAGCCTTCGTCACTTCCCTCTTCACTTCCTTATAGTCATGTCTACTCTCCTCGTCTCTCCTTCTCTTGATGCTTCTCTGTCCTTCCTCATTCCACCACCAAGTTTCCTTATCTTCCTGATGTCACACCACATCTTCCTGGCCGTCTCCATTACCATGTGTGCAGCAGCTGACCAGTTCTCCAGCACCTGACTCACCTCCACTCACAGATCTTCCTTCCTTAACTTCCACCATCTAATCCTGTTCAGTCCTCAATCTCTTTTTCTTCTTCTGCACCTCTAAAGTCATCCTGAAGGCCACCACCTGATGTTGTCTACCTACACTACCCTCTCCAACCGGCTCTCAGTCTCTGATCTCCCTCAGACTGGATCTCCTGCACAGCAGATGGTCCGGCTGAGTCTAACTCACACCACTCTAATGTCTCCATGTGTTCCTCTTTCTTCTTAAAATATGGATTCAGCTCTGTCATTTTGTGAAAGACATTTGGTGAAATCTACAAAAATCTCCTCTGTTCCCCTCCACACACTGGGCCACAACGGTCAGCTCCATTAATGACTTAAATTAATAGATTAATGATGTTAATGGATCAACAAAGATTAAAATTTTTTTTTTTAAAGTTGTGCGTGTGTGTGTGTGTGTGTGTGTGTGTGTGTGTGTGTGTGTGTGATTACTTTGACAAAGCCATGTAGAGAATGCTTCTCCTGGATGAATGAGAGAACATCCTGTCTCGCTGATCCATTAAGCAGATCGCTGTATTTAGTATACATTTCCAAATACCTGCAGAACACACACACACACACACACACACCACACACACACACACACACACACACACACACACACACACACACACACACAGAAAGCTGAATAACACACATTCTGACAAGCCTATGTATTTTGTGTTGCTCTACAGTTGCATTGTGGGAAAAGGAAATGGTTGTTCAGAGCTCAGAGCATTTGAATGATTATTAGTTTTGTTGTTTTTAATGAACACACGGCGCTCAGTGTTCAGCCTCATTTCTTCTTCTTCAGCACAACATAGGAAATCTGATGAACTGAATTTGATTTCATTCTAACCAACTACACAAACATGCCTGAGCAAAAAAGTTTTAAAAAATGGGGCACACAGGCAAAGCAATAGCGCAGACACACACGATCACGTGTTTTTGTCCTCATTTTGAGAGTTCGACATTTTTGCAACATTATTCCCAAAAGTAACGCTGACTTCTGTTCTACCTGACGTATCATATCTGAAGCCTCTGTGTTCACACACACCGCCAAGACTAATACACACACACACACACACACACACACACATATGTATATATATTTAATCATCACTGGCCTGCGCTGTTGCCGGGACGGATCTGTGCCGCCTGAGTTTTAATGATTAACCCGTTCCACGTCTGCTTTAAACGTCGTGTGTGTGTGTGTGTGTTTGAGGCACTTGCTCACCTGCGCGGCCCTACAGTGTTCCTCTGATAGATGACTCTCGCTCGCCTCAGCAGGTGCGTCACGAGCGCCTCATCCTGTCTGACAGAGCGCAGCGTTACACCCCACCTCTGGAGCTCGGGGAACAGGTTACACTCCACCTGTACCAGAAAACACAGGGTAATGTCTAAGCACAGACAGTGAGTGTGTGTGTGTGTGTGTGTGTGTGTGTGTGTGTGTGTGTACCCGGGGTATGCAGTCAGCACTGCTGATGATGTGCATGAAGGAGTATTCGATGAGCTCCCAGCACTGAGACAGCGGAGGCTGAAACGTGACCTTTGACTCGTCTACCCGCAGCTTGACCAACAGCAGGGGGCGCTGTGTGTAACGCAACTCATCATAATACTCCCCAAAATCATTACCGTCCTGTCGATAAACACACACACACACACATTTACACACACACACATGAATTTCTGGCCTGAACTCAGGCACACACATTGTGTATTATTCATGCGGACCCGGTGCAGTGCCAGGAGGTGCAGCAGGTCCTGCAGCGACGTGATCACCAGGCTGCGGAGCTGCAGGGACATCAGAGCAGCCACGCAGGAGAAAAACTTCTGCGCTTTTACCGGGACAATGTCGTCCCTCTGTGGCACCAGGGGCAGCCAGGCGTCCTTATAGGTAAAGAAAAGTGATGCACACTGTGGCAACCACCTACACACACACACACACACACACACACACACACACACACACACAGGTATTTTATCCAAAAAATAAAGGTTAGGAACATACACTGCCCGGCCAAAATAAGAAGAAGGACACTAGTATAATTGAAGGTGACACTGTGGGGGCTAATGAGTTCAAGCGGTTCTTCACCAGGTTTGATGGTCCTGCCCCTCGTTACCACTGCCTGTACACGTCTCACTTTCCCTCTTCCTCATCTACAGTCTGCATCCTCACCATCTGAGCTGGCCTGGATAAAGTCCGCGCAAGAATGCTAAGAACCTGTGCAGAAGAATCAGCTAAGCCTTTTCAGCACATTCTCAACCAGAGCTTGCAGCTACTGGAGGACATCATGCCTCATCCCACATTGCCTGACATTGTTGTGTAAGAGATGAGAAGCTCGTCACTGGCTTAAATAGCATGTTGCAGCTGAACCGTTTAAATCACTGCAGCAATTATACAATGGAAGACTCTTAACTATTCGCTTTAATTACATCCAGGTGATGACTTGTTTTTGTCCGGGCCGTGTAGAATAAACAAAATCTGAAAATGCAGTGCTACTGCAGTGCAACTGAAGTGATGACTGAAGTGACAACACTGTAAATAGTCATTTGTGAAAAGTAAGTTTTTTGGTTGCAACAAGCAGACCTGAAATGAGAGTGAGAGTAGGCGTGGGAGTGAGAGTGGGAGTAAAAGTGGGATTGGGAGTGGGATTGGGAGTGAGAGTAGGAGTGGGAGTGAGAGTGGGATTGGGAGTGAGAGTGGGATTGGGAGTGGGATTGGGAGTGGGAGTGAGATTGGGAGTGACAGTGGGAGTGAGATTGGGAGTGACCGTGGGATTGGGAGTGAGAGAGGGAGTGAGAGTGGTATTGGGAGTGAGAGTGGGATTGGGAGTGAGAGATGGATTGGGAGTGAGAGAGGGAGTGAGAGAGGGAGTGAGAGAGTGAGAG
>CM059207.1:40409003-40429003 GCA_030347435.1 Clarias fuscus
CCTTTACATTCAGGCACGTGGCAGACTCTCTTATGCAGAGCTACTTATTGTACCAGAATGCTTTCTGTCACTGGACAGATCCTCACACTGTTACACTGGGGTGGGCGCTGATCCTAATATCTACAGTAACAAACAGACATGTCTTTAGTCGGAGTTTCGTGATGTCCAGTGACTCACCTGTACAGACATCTAGAGGAAGTTCATTCCTCCATTCAGGATCCAGGAGACAGAAAACAGTCCTGATGCACGTCTTCCTCCATCTCAGAGAGATAGTGAAAATATGTTTCTTTGTCTTTGTTTGATAATGTATGCTTATTTATTTTATTAAATAAATAAATACATGATTTATGTCAAATAAATGAAGTCATATTTAATACAAACTTTCTCCAGGTTAAAGGATTAAAACTGAGCACAGATACATGCACAATTAGACGAGGAGAGAGTTTTGCGCTAAACAAATGACCAACTTTGCAGCTCAAATCGCCCTTACTATTGAGAAGTTCCAATAAAGCTCGTATAAAGTTGTATTTCTACTAACTGTAATGTAGTAAGATGCGGTGAGAAAGCTAACTAGCTACAAAGACATAGTTATGTTAGTTAGTTATGTTAAAGGAGAACTAATTGATTCTAATAAGATAAATTCTTTTCTAATTAAAATGTATGGAGCCGAAACGAAATGCAATGTCCACACACACACACACACACCCCTGTCTCTGTAACCAGGAAACAAAAAAGCAAAAAACTTTGTTTCAGCCAATCAGCAACAGGGGGCGTTTCCAATACGCAGTGACATTTTATACTACGAGGGTGAGTCAGAAATTATCCACACACTGATTGTGGAATATATTTAAATTTTTATCTTCTAAAAAAGACGAATACATTCATTTTCGACATAATCTCCTTACTTTTTAATACACTTCAACAAGCTTTCGTATTCCTTCATTAGACATGTTTACAGCTGAGCTACAAGCAACGAACGCACCGCTTGTTTACTCTCAGAGGACCGAACATGTAACAATGTGCTGGAGTGAGATCAGGACTACAGGGAGGACGCTTTAACACCTCAGGGTGGGCAGAAGAGTGCTGATGATGTTCCACTACTGGCCACTGAGAATCCCAGAAAACTGTAACCAGTGATGGATTTTCCTTCATTTTTCTTTTTTAAAACTTTTTCTCGGTGTGTGATTGAGGATGTTTCTGTTCCAGACTCTGCCGTTTACTCTCAGGTAGTACTAGGGAACTAATTTCACTCATCTCTTCTTCAAAATCGTCAACCTGTATATTAGATCCTATACCGACACATTTTCTCAAACAGATAGTACCAGCAATAATAGAACCCCTGTTGAAAGTAATTAACTGTTCACTCAGTAGTGGGTATGTCCCCAAATCCTTTAAATTAGCCGTTATTAAACCGCTAATCAAGAAACCTGACCTTGACCCCTGTCTGCTTTCTAATTACAGGCCGATATCAAACCTTCCCTTTATCTCCAGGATTTTGGAAAAGGTAGTATCACAGCAGCTATGTTCACATCTACACAGAAATAGCATAAATGAACTGTATCAGTCAGGATTTAGGCCTCATCACAGCACAGAGACAGCACTTGTTAAAGTAGTAAACGACCTCCTATGGGCCTCTGATCAGGGTTGCGTCACTATACTTGTGTTACTGGACCTCAGTGCAGCTTTTGACACCATTGATCATAGTATTCTCCTTCACAGATTAGAAAAGGTAGTAGGAATTAAGGGAACTGCCCTCTTGTGGCTCAGATCCTATTTGACTGATCGTTATCAGTTTATAGATTTAGATGGTTACCATTCCTCATGTTCTCAAGTGGAGTTTGGTGTTCCACAGGGTTCAGTTTTAGGCCCACTGCTTTTTTCCCTTTACATGCTTCCTCTGGGCAACATAATTCGTAAACATGGTCCTATGACCAGAACTTCTGTCTTATCAGGATTAAGCAGAAGAAAATTAATTAACATCCAATCTCTTATGTCCTGCAACTGTTAGTGTCTTACGATCCGCCACGCCTACTTCCATCAAAGAATGCAGGCTGCCTGTCAGTACCACGTATTATTAAAACTACAGCAGGGGGCGGAGCTTTTTCTTACAAAGCCCCAAAGTTATGGAATAGTCTTCCTATTAATGTTCGGGACTCAGACACAGTCTCAGTGTTTAAGTCTAGGCTAAAAACCTATTTATTTAGCCAAGCATTTTTGTAAATAGATTAGCCTTAGGTAAAGGAGCAGATCTGGGGGACTCATGGACGTAGAGTATTCTGGTGAACTGGTATGTTTAGATGCTGTCCTCCCCACTCTCATTGTTCACTCAGGTTTGTTGACGGTGAGGTGATTGGTTGCTTTATTTTTGTGTTTGATTTTGGCACAAGTTTTATTAGATTCCGTACAAGACACAACCCTCAAATTTGATCCTGGACTTTACCATCCATCTTCCACTAATTGGCTTGCGATGCAGGCAAATCATTCTGGCATATGAAGGAAACTAAGTCACCAATTTCTAGCCACTCCTACATTTTATTGTTGTTCTTGTACTACATACTGGAGAGGACAGGATGGAAAATACCCTTTGACCAAAATCTACCCAACAAGGGATAAGAACAGATATTCCCGTAGCCTCTTGTAGTTGACTGTTTCTCACATTTATTACTGGTAGATTTGGTCTAGACATCATACTGTATTAATGATGTAGATGGAAATCAGTATAGAATATGTTCATTTAGAGTACTAGAGTACATACCAGTCAGATATGTCAGAGCCTCTAGAGGAACACTCTCATACTCATTCAGGAACATCTGAATCTGACGCATGCTGATCCTCAGATCTGATTCGTTAAACTCGTACAGTATATTCCAGCCTGCACAATGACACAAAACACCAAATTGACCATAATTATTGTAAATTACAATTAATTAACATTCAATAAAACCTTATAAACAGAATGCAAGCGAGGAAAGCTTTTGAGACAGACAGAGAGAGACAGACAGGTGACCTAGCGGGCCATAGGTTCTTCTCTCCTGGACAAGTGCATGGAAAAAGCAGAGCCCGAAGAGCAGCTTCCTCCAAGCGTGGGGTTGGTTGGAGCTACAGAAGAATCCAGGGTCACATAGAGGGTCAGTGAGGTAGGAGCGCAGCAGAAAAGGTAGTAGGAATTAAGGGAACTGCCCTCTTGTGGCTCAGATCCTATTTGACTGATCGTTATCAGTTTGTAGACTTAGATGGTGACCATTCCTCATGTTCTCAAGTGGAGTTTGGTGTTCCACAGGGCTCAGTTTTAGGCCCACTGCTTTTTTCCCTTTACATGCTTCCTCTGGGCAACATAATTCGTAAACATGGTATTAGTTTTCATTGTTATGCTGATGACACACAATTATATGTCTCAGCAAAACCAGATGAGAAAAACCAGTTTGCTAAAATCGAGCAGTGTGTGCAGGACATAAGAGATTGGATGTTAATTAATTTTCTTCTGCTTAATCCTGATAAGACAGAAGTTCTGGTCATAGGACCACAAGTAGCTAGAAGTAAGCTTTCTGATCACACTGTAACTTTAGATGGCCTTTCTGTTCCATCAAGTGCAACAGTAAAAGACCTCGGTGTGATTATAGATTCCAGCCTTTCATTTGAAGCACATGTAGATAATATTACCAGGATAGCTTTCTTTCACCTTAGAAATATTGACAAGATAAGAAACATATTGTCACTAAATGATGCAGAAAAACTAGTTCATGCCTTTACCACGTCTAGGTTGGACTATTGTAACGCCTTACTGTCTGGTTGTTCAACTAGGTGTATAAACAAGCTTCAGTTAGTACAGAATGCAGCAGCGAGAGTCCTCACTAAAACCAGAAAATACGAGCACATCACCCCTATCTTATCTACACTGCATTGGCTCCCTGTGAAATTTCGCATCGATTTTAAGATACTACTTTTGACATTTAAAGCACTAAATGGTCTCGCGCCACAGTATTTGAGTGAACTGTTAGTGTCTTACGATTCGCCACGCCTACTTCCATCAAAGAATGCAGGCTGCCTGTCAGTACCACGTATTATTAAAACTACAGCAGGGGGCGGAGCTTTTTCTTACAAAGCCCCAAAGTTATGGAATAGTCTTCCTATTAATGTTCGGGACTCAGACACAGTCTCAGTGTTTAAGTCTAGGCTAAAAACCCATTTATTTAGCGCAGCATTTTTGTAAATAGATTAACCTTAGGTAAAGGAGCAGATCTGGGGGACTCATGGACGTAGAGTATTCTGGTGAACTGGTATGTTTAGATGCTGTCCTCCCCACTCTCATTGATCACTCAGGTTTGTTGACGGTGAGGTGATTGGTTGCTTTACATCTCAGTTCCCCCTCATGTCAGTGTTTCCTTCTGGCTCTCCCTTTTAGTTATGCTGTTATAGTTAGTCCTGCCGGAGTCCCTGCTTGCACTTTGCACTAAATATACATTCACATTATACATGTTGACTGTGACCAGACCTAACTGCCATCTCTCCTTATTTTCTGTTCTCTCCTTTTCTGCTCTCTCCTCTCTCTCTCTCCCTCTCTCCTTTCCCTCTCTCTGTCTCTCTGTCAAGCTATACATGTTTCGCTCCTGAGTTGCCAGTGATCCAGACCCCTCTGCCCTCTGGACCCGTCTAACCCGTCCTGGAGTCCTGCTTCTGGTTGGAGATCTCGTCGCATGGATGCCCCGTGTGGTCTGCCTGGATTCGTGTGGTGGCTGGGGATGGTTTCCATGAAGACTGTCCTGTCATCGAGTGATGCTCTGGGGACCCGTGACTTTAGTTGTTCGATAACTCAGGACCGGAATCTCCTACAGTCTACCTGAGCCTCCAGGAACAAACTGGACTCCTTTTAATTTTAATTTAAACGCATCTCCTGTTACACTGAACTTTCAGTCTTACACATTATTATGCTGATCAATCCCTGCTCTCCGTTATCACCCAGATGAGGATGGGTTCCCTGTTGAGTCTGGTTCCTCTCAAGGTTTCTTCCTATTACCATCTCAGGGAGTTTTTCCTTGCCACCGTCGCCCTCGGCTTGCTCATCAGGGACCATCTGATCATTTTGATTCATACACATTGCATAAAAACTTACTTCTTTTTATTGTGTAAAGCTGCTTTGCGACAATGTCAATTGTTAAAAGCGCTATATAAATAAAATTGACTTGACTTGACTTGACTCTCAGACTCGTAGTGATGAATCCGTGTCTCGTCACCAGGAATGATTCTTTTTAAGAAACTTTCACCTTCCTTACAGTATCATAAACACATTTTGTTTGTAGATCTCCAGACACTTCTGTTGTTTCAGGGTCAGGTTTAGATTAGATTAGATTCAACTTTATTGTCATTGCACATAGTTACAAGGCAACGAAATGCAGTTAGCATCTAACAAGAAGTGCAAGTTAGCAGTGCAATATAAACATATATACAGATCTATAAAACTTGTATGATAAAAGTAAGATCTATGTATAAATTGTATTACAGAAAGAAAATATATATATACATGAATATACAGTGTAAAGTGAACATAGATGGATAAATTAATGTACAGAATAATTGTAAATCTACAGATATGTCTAAATATAAATATGTGGAATAAAGATATACAGAAACTATATATATAGGTGATTTACATTATGTGCAATAGTATGAATATCCATATGAATAAATATGAGTAATTTAGCCGCTGGATGGAAATGCAGAGTATACCTATACACACATCTACATATATGAATATACACATATTAGTATACAGTCCATGTGCAGACTGTACAAATGAATGAACGGGAAGTATTTACAGAGTGATGGTGGTACCGTCCATGTAAGGGGGTCAGTGAAGTTGTGTTCAATAAGGTAACCACTGTGGGGTAAAAACTGTTCCTCAGCCTGCTGCTCTGGGCTTTTAGGCATCTGAACCTTTTTCCAGAGGGAAGGAGAGAAAACAGTTCATGTGCAGGGTGAGAGGTGTCCTTCACGATGCTTCGTGCTCTACGCAGACACCTCCTCTTGTAGACTTCCTCAATGACAGGAAGTGGGGTACTGATGATGCGCTGGGCAGTTTTTACCTGGGCACTTTGGATGGATTTACGGTCCGAGACAGAGGAGTTACCATACCAGACTGTAATACAGCTGGTTATGATGCTCTCTACTGCACAATGGTAGAAATTGTTCATTATGTCTTTAGAAAGGTGATTCTTCCTTAGTAGTCTCAGAAAGGAAGAATCACCTTTCTACTGTACACCCTCAGACCTATAAAACTCGCATTGCAGTTACAAATGAGCTGAGATAAGAAGTTCACACCTGCACAGCAGTGAGCGGAGACAGCAATCTGGGACGGAGAGCCGCTGATCAGCTGTGCAGCCAACAGGAGTTGATTATAACTGGAGAGAGGATCATATTTGACTCACACAGGTGAGACCAGTGTACAGGCCTGGGAGCCCGGAAGGGACGGGTTTATTCGTTTGGTTTTGGAATCTGAATCTGAATATCGCTTCTCCAGAACCGCTGATTGCTCCTTTAATTTTTAGATTTTCACAGCACAAACATTCCGTCCTGAGGCGTGGAGGACTGAACTCACATCAGATGTTAAAGTTATTATTCGTTAGTTTATGTGCTGCGATGTGATTTATCTGTGAGGGCCAAATCCCTGCTTAAATCACACCTAGTGTGTGTAGTGCATCAGGTGGTGCGACTTAAAACCGACACGTAATGAAAGTCTGTTAATGATAATGAGACATAGCAAGTACACAGAGCTCCTATCTGTTGAAGCCGAATATGTTAAGATTTATGTATATTATGGCGGTACGGTGGTGTAGTGAGTAGCACTGTCACCTTTCACCTCCAGGGACGAGGGTTCGGTTCCGGTGTTGGGTCTGTCTGTTGTCTGTCTGTTGTCTGTGTGTGTGGGTCTCTCTGTGCTGGACGGGTTTCCTCCAGGTCCCCGGTTTCCCTCCCACAGTCCAAAGACATGCAGGTTAAACTAATGGGCGTTTCCAAATTGCCCCATAATGTGTGTGTGTGTGTGTGTGTGTGTGTGTGTGTGTGTGTGTGTAGTAAAATTGAATAAATACATTGGTAATTAACTTTGGCCTCTAAGGTCCCTAGTTGGACTATAGAGGTTCCTGGATGATGATATTTACATTTATTTAAATGACATTATATTTTACACACACACACACACACACACACACACACACACACACACTTAAATTCATAGTAAGTGTAATAAACAGCAATAAACAGTCTAACAGACAGTATTTTTTATATAATTATACTTTAATTGCAATTCTGCATGATTCATTTACAGTACAAGCCCAGTGTGTGTGTGTGTGTGTGTGTGTGTGTGTGTGTGTGTGTGTGTGTGTGGGCTGTGGAAGACTTCTATAAACGTCCAGCTTGTCCCAGTCACGCTCCCGTCCTCTTGTTCAGAGAGATATTTACAGTGAAACACATTATAATAAAATAAAAATAAAACTCGTTCAGCAGCAAAACCTTTAGCGTTCAGTAGAAAAATAGAGTGTGTGAATGTTCAGTGTGAGGATGATGAGGGTCTGAAGCTCAGCATTAAACTGATCGACTACGAGGAACGTCTCCTCAGACGCTACACTCCTCCATCACGACAGAATAACAGACATTCTTTATGAATATAAACCCTCAGCTTCTGATTGGCTGAGAGCCGAGTGACATTACAGCAGTACAGCATTACAGCGGTACGGTACAGGAGACGATGCAGTGTCTCTGCCTACAGCAGGGGGCGATGTTGCATGAGAAAGGCCAGATGAATAACTGAGATCTTGTGCCGAACTGTAACACGCAGAGCGACAGAGTGAGCGCCTCCTGATCACCAAACATACAGCAATCACCATCTATCTGTCACTTCTGGAACTGGAAAGAAATCGGTGCATAGAACTTTCTAGAATTCTCAGAAGAGTATGTCTAGATTGTTGAGCGCAGCTCTGGGGCGTTGGCATTCTGCGTATCATGATGCTAGAGCATCGAGCCAGATTCTGGAATGTTCAGTTGGACTCTAGTGCATGGGTTCCGATTCTAGAACATTCAGCCTGGAAGTGTTCAGTCTGGTCTTATTCACCCCTTCAGCTGTACGTCTCCAAATATCCCAGTCTTTAATGGTTTAACCGCCATTTGCTCCAGCAGTGTTCCCAGTGTGCCAGAATCTCTCCCAGTTCAAACTGACCTCTGCATCTGCATCTGCTATCCCCAGATTTCAGTGTCCCTTAAATCCAAGCAACCCTCGTTTTCAGTGTTCACTAACTATAAACATCTCTAGATTTCATTGTCCCCTGATTCCAAACAACCCCAGATTTCTGTTATGAACTCCAAACACCTTTATCATTTCCATTGTTACTTCTCTAATTTTAAGTGTCACCTAATTCCAGAAGTCCATACTTTTTAGAGTTCTCCAGTGATTCATACTTAGATTTGAGTGTCCCTTCATTTCTAAAGTCTCTGGTTTTCAGGAAGTAGTCTAATGCTCAGTAGCGTCCACTGTCCTCACATTCTCACTCTACTTGTTACTTTCCCTCATTTTAAATCTAATTCAAAGTGATTGTTAGTTTTCTCATTATTGCTCCTTTAGTTCATTATTGCTTTTAAAAGATGGCCATTATGAAGGCTGTGCAAACAAGAGAATAAGCGCACACACACACACACACACACACACACACACACAAATCACCAGTTAATTATTAATATTTAATTAATATTTTTTACTAACTTTGCTTAATGAAAGTATATATTCATTTTTTTATTTATATATTTTATTGTTTATATTTGAGTATATAATATAAATTAAAATATCATGTATTTTGTGTATAATTTAATACATTGTTCTCAGCACCAAAAAAGCATAATTTAAACGATTTATTTTCTAACCTTTTTGTGCAGACAGACAGACAGACAGACAGACGAATGAACAGAAAGATAAATGCAGCATGTTCCAGAAAGATTGTCCTCAGCTGTCAGCTTTACTCTGCTCTTGTGTAGAGACACTAATCCATGTTGGCTACGTGAACATCTTCCCCTTTTTACTGTTAAGTGGGTGGGGCTTATCAGCAGACACATGATCGAGGTAATTCATCACACTGTTATTGATTTTATCATGAGAGATATGGTATCAATGTCACTACAGGGCTGAACAGGTTAAAGAGCAGCAGCTAACTGACAGTAAAGTGAACCGAGTCAGAGCAAACAGACCTGCGTCCACACAGCGTGAGCTTACACTTAGTCTCTACTATTCTTTATAAAGGTTTAGAAATAACAGAAGACCAATGAGAGAAAACGTTTCTGGACTAAACCCAGTGCACTGTTTCTGGCATGGTGCTGAAAACCACTGGATGTCTGTTTCCATGGATACCATGAAATCTACCATAAGAATGGGAGTGGCTCATGGACTTCAGTTTTTAAGCTTTGTTTATAAAGCCATATAACGTTTTCATCATGCATGATGAACTCCATAAAACCTTCTCAATAAAATCCCACTAAACCCTACTACTCCACACCATCACACCACAAACCCTTCAACCCTACGCCCTTACACACTACTACATACTTCCCTAGACCCTCCGACTCTACCCCTACACCCTACTCCCTAAACATAGAATATCCCTTTGTTTAAGCTCGTATCTTGTGGCTCATGGTAAGTCCTCTAAACTCTCCTCTACAGAAGAACGTGTACCATGACATTACTCCCTTCCCCAAAGCCCAAACACTGCAGGCTTAACACTTCTACAGGACCCTGCACCATCATATTTGTCTTAAATCACATGATACATTAATATCCTAATATCCTAAACCAGATAAAATATGTTGCTTCTAAAGGTCCTAATGTAGCTGAATAGCAACAGCTCTTGGATTTTCCTCCTGAACCACTGACATTATGTTATTGCTATACATAAAACAGTTGATATGTTTATAATTTATCAATTATGATGTGATAATGCTGCTTCATGTTGGAATATTTAACTAATGAGAGCAGATTATGAGACAATGCTGAAATTACCTCACTGTCTGACATGACTTGTCTAGACTTTCAGGAAGACATTCACCTGCTAACATCCACCAGGAGACCCATCTTCTGAAGACGTGCCACATCCTTCTGTACTAAACCTCACACCCTTCCGTACTAAACCTCACACCCTTCTGTAATAAACCTCACACCCTTCCGTACTAAACCTCACACCCTTCTGTAATAAACCTCACACCCTTCTGTACTAAACCTCACACCCTTCTGTACTAAACCTCACACCCTTCTGTAATAAACCTCACACCCTTCTGTAATAAACCTCACACCCTTCTGTACTAAACCTCACACTCTTCTGTAATAAACCTCACACCCATCCGTAATAAATCTCACACCCTTCTGTACTAAACCTCACACCCTTCCGTACTAAACCTCACACCCTTCCGTACTAAACCTCACACCCTTCTGTACTAAACCTCACACCCTTCTGTACTAAACCTCACACCCTTCCGTACTAAACCTCACACCCTTCTGTACTAAACCTCACACCCTTCTGTACTAAACCTCACACCCTTCCGTACTAAACCTCACACCCTTATGTACTAAACCTCACACCCTTCTGTACTAAACCTCACACCCTTCCGTACTAAACCTCACACCCTTCTGTACTAAACCTCACACCCTTCTGTACTAAACCTCACACCCTTCTGTACTAAACCTCACACCCTTCTGTAATAAACCTCACACCCATCCGTAATAAATCTCACAGCCTTCTGTACTAAACCTCACACCCTTCCGTACTAAACCTCACACCCTTCCGTACTAAACCTCACACCCTTCCGTACTAAACCTCACCATACACAGTGTAGTTTCTATTAGAGTGTGATGTTTAGTAGTTTGGTGCAGACGGGTGGATTTAGCACTTTTAGTGGATGTTCTCAGCCCCTGTGTGGGAATCCCTGTAGTGAACGCTCAAAGATCTCCGTGTCAACACTAACCAGTGATTCAGCATATTTCTAGTCTATATGATCCATTATGAAGAGACACAAAGAGAATAGAATAGTGTTTGAGAACAGAACTTACACACTGCTATGATGTGTTTTATGATGTTTCTATAAAATCACTGGCTTTAAATTTTTTTTTAATCTTTTGCTCTCTTAGGTTTCTTTCCCACTCAGTATCTCCATTCGGGTTCCTACAGTTTGAAATAGTTTTTGTTGCCTCCCCTCTTTTAAGCTCCTCCTACAGAACGTTTATCCAAATACAGTAGTTATTTGTTTATTCCAAAATCTGGACATGTTATTGAGGCTGCGTTCACATGACCAGCCTGAAGGGACTCTAATGTGACACCGCTGATTTCTTAGAGCTGTTTGGCAGATCCGGTCTGAGTCACTTTCGTGGCACTAGGTGGTCATGTGACATGAATGAGAACGTCTGCCTCTGCACACGGGGAGCAACAGCTGCTAAAACTGTCTGACTTTCTTTCTTCTTCTGGACATCGACACACAGATGACTAACTGCTCATCGTCCTCCAGAGCAAAACCCCAAGCGCTGAACGTGTGGTGGGACAGAATGATTTCAGCTCACTTTAATGGTCCTGATACAGACGTCCTGGAGTAAATGCACTTCGGTATCTTATTCATGACGGACTGTTGGAGTGTTTATTTAGTTTGTATTTATTGTGATCTTGTGTGCTTGTAAATCTCTTAAATAGAGAAATAGCTCTCACACACACACACACACACACACACACATGCAGCAGCCTACACTCTTCTTGTGGCCCTGAGGTTAGAATATTAGAATATTAGAATATTAGAATAGAGATAAAACATAAATTTAAACATATAAAGTACTTAAAACATTTAGACATAAAGAAGCACATTCTGATTTTTGCTGAGAGATGATAAGGGGTGGGACTTAAGTTTCATCAGCCAATCACAAACCTTATATTATTTATGACATCACTCCAATTCTTTATACTTGCTTGGCGAGATGAAACTTTAATGGTCTTTATTATAATTATTACTATCTGTAACTTATTATACGTCCTGACTGGGTGAAGTACAATGGTCTCGTGGGGAAAAGGGGCGGGGCTTTGGTTGTTCTTTTTTATCATGTCATCATCATGTGATTACATCACCACTTTCTTCTTTACATAATGCTAGCGAGCTTGAGTTTGTCATTAAATGAACCACTGTGCTTATGTTATATAATCAGCTTAGCCCCGCCCCCTTTCTCTTCCCAGGAATGTCAAGGAACGGAAATCAGGAGATAATTAGAGAGTCTTGCTCAACAATGTGTGTGTGTGTGTGTGTGAGAGAGAGAGAGAGGACATGTGAGTCTGTCTGGGTTTCTATATTTGTGTCTAATGAAATTTTGTGCTTGGTCGCTCAGACACTTGTGTTTGGTTATGTAGTGCAACTTTAAAGGCGTAGCTGTCATACTTCTACTGTGTGTGTGTGTGTGTGTGTGTGTGTGTTTATTTGGAATCAGTAGTGCTAGACAAAAAAAAAAACCTTTCCCTCTCTCTCTCTCTCTCTCTAGAACGACAGCAGAAATCCAGCCAATTTTGTAACTTATATACACATTCAGAAGATCAGATTTGAATTAAATTGATGAAAAAATAAAGCAAGAAGGAAGAAAAGATTCAAGTTTCCGTGCAGGATTAAAAATAAAGTCTCTGGCCTGAACTGTGCAACACCTCTCTTTCAGTATTTCACTCACACACTCTCTCTCGCTCTCTCTCTCACACACACACACACACACACACACACACACACACACACACACACACACACACTCGCAGTGATGTGCACAGTCCTGAGCCTCTCATTATGGCACTTTTGCATTGTTCTGCATTGTTAAACCAAGATGTATCAAAAGGTCAGTGTGGGTTAAATCTCAGACTCGCGCCGGTACGACCTTTGCTCGAGGCTCCGAGAGATCTGTTCAAAGTCTTGCAGCTCTCTCTGCGTGCACTCCTCCTCGTCTTCCTCATCCCGGCTGAGCAGCGCCAGCTCGTTCTCGTAGCAGAATGTGGAGGCGTTCTCGGCAGCAGACACACACTTGTTCTCGAGCAAGTCCTTAGCGCTGCAGCGCGGTGTAGACGGGACCTCGTACGTCTTGTGGAAGTGTGAGTAGTCCACCTTGTACTCGTTCTTCTCCTCGAAAAGTACCGGCTCGAACCGGTGGCCCCACAGGATCTCACTTGCCAAGTATGAGCTCCGAGCCTGCGCCGTCATGGCCGTGGCCTCCACCATCCCCTCGAGGATCACCACGATCTCAAAGTCTGCCGTCTCCAGATCGCGCTTGCTGATCCCATAAAGCGGACTTTCCTCGTCAATCTCGTGCAAAATGGTGACGGGCGAGACTAAGAAGATCCTATCGAGCCCTTGATCGAACCCGACGTTAATATCCATATGGTCCAGAGGGATGTACTCTCCCTCCACAGTCACACGTGGCTTCAGCAGCAACGCTCGGACGTGAGCCTCAACAATGTGGCTCCTACGAAGGTTCCCGACGCGCCACATGAGGCAGAGCTTCCCGTCCCTCATGGCGATTACCGCATTTTTGGAGAACAGCAGAGTCTGAGTACGCTTTTTAGGCCGAGCCATTTTCGCCATAATGGCGCCAATCATGAAGCACTCGATGATACTGCCCACAATGGACTGGAAGACAACAAGAAAGATGGCGACCGGACACTCCTCTGTCACGCAGCGGAACCCATACCCGATAGTTGTCTGAGTCTCAATGGAAAACAGAAATGCTGCCAAGAATCCATTCACGTGCAGGACACATGGGGTGAAGCTATCATCCCCCGCTGGGTTGTCCAGGTCACCGTGGAGCAGCGCGATTACCCAGAATGCCAAACCGAACGCCAGCCATGACACCACAAACACAACTGTGAACACGATCAGCATGTAGCGCCAGCGGATGTCCACGCAGGTGGTGAAGATGTCGGCCAGGTAGCGCTGCGACTTCTGGTGCATGTTGGTGAACTGGACATTGCACTGTCCGTTCTTCTTCACAAACCGGTTACGGCATTTCCTTCTCATGTGGATCTTTCCGTTCCCGTTGCCGTAGCCATTAATCCCACTGCTGCCGTGGATCGTCGTCAGGCGCAAAGCGTCTTCCTCCGACGACACGATGCTGTAGCGGCTCATCCGGCTCACACTCATCTTTTATCTGTCTTTATTTTATTTTTTTTAATACAGACTGGGAAGTATTTCCCCCTTCGCTGCCCCCCCTCCCCTCTTGTGGCCGTGCAGTACTTCAGTCCTGGGGTGTCAGTGGAGGGGTTGGAGCACACAGGGTCGGAGCAGAAAATTCAGAAGCCTGGAGAAAAACATGGTGAAAGAAATGAACATCAGTACATCAGTGTGTATTAAATGGTTCACAACATGATCATATCACACACAGTCAGATCCACTCGGAGAATCCAGACCAGGGGGAGGAGGCTAAAGACTCACAGAGCGGAAAACTAGCTGGTCTGTCTGATTCATAACCATTTTGAATGTTGAATTTTAAACAAACTTTTAGGATTAGACTCTGTTCAGTCACACAGACACTCATGTCATGTATAAATACACTTCAGCGTGTAGATCAACTCTGGAACGTGATGGATGGAGGCGGCCGTCCGCCATCTTAGTCCAACTCACGCTAAGTTCACGTTACAAGCCATGTGTTTTGATTTTTGTTGTTTTTGTTTTTTTTTGGGTCAGTTTGGATTTGCATGTAATGACAGTTCACCTATATAATTACAACGTTGACATTGATCACTTTTTTGAGTTTGATTTATTTTCCATGCCTTAAGCTCCACCTTCTAAAGTGGAAATGTTATCAGACTCAGACCTTCTAAAGTGGAAATGAAGAAAACTTTACACAGAGCGTATTTTATTCTTTATTCTTTATTTATGCGCATGTTTGCTAAATCATTTATTTGCTTGTTCTACTGAATCATTTGATTTTGTACTGAATCATTTGATTTTGTACTGAATCATTTGCTTGATTTATTGACTCACTCTAATCTTTTACCAAATCGTTTGCACATCTTACTACATCAGGCTCCTTTTGTAACAAATAATTTTCTTGTTTCACTAAATTGTGTGCAGTGACTGTTTGAGCAGTTGAAGGTCATCATTTTGGTCGACATTAGAGAAACAGCAGACGTTTTTATTGCTTAACATGTTACATAATATCATATTTAGCGAATTAAGAACATCAATTTCTTCTTATCTCTCTCTCTCTCTCACACACACACACACACACACACACACACACACACACACACACACATATGAAACATCCTTCAGAACCAATTCTGTCCTTAATAACTGAGCTTTTCATCCTCTAAGGAGGGTGTGTGTGTGTTTGAGAGAGATAATTCCCACTCTCAGGAGACCACAGTGTGATACAGACGGACAGGAAAACATATAGTGTGTGTGTGTGTGTGTGTGTGTGTGTGTGTGTGTGTGTGTGTGTGTTGTGTGTGTGTGTTGTGTGGGGTGGGTGCAGATGGAAAGAAGGACAGAGAGAGAGAGCGTTGTGAAGAGAGTCAGTAAAATGCAACTATATAAAATAAATACATGAAATGAAAGTGAAATGAAGGAATACAATGAAAGAAAAGATAGTTAGAAAGAAAGAAAGCCAGAGTGATTAGGAATTCAGAGAATGTAAGAAAAGCCCGCAGGCCTACTTTTACTGAAATCAGAGAGGGGGAGCGTGGCCTAAAAACTAAATATACAGGCCGCAGTTACACACATTTCAAGCTCTATTTCCCTGGCCTGCTTATCTCTTTCTCTCTCTCTCTCTCACACACACACACACACATACACACACAGACACACACACATGGATCAGCAGGTAATTTGTTATGTTCTAGTTAACACACCTTTGTTAGAGCAGAGTTGAGTTGATCTTTAGTTGAGGGTTTAATGTTAATGTTAAAAATGTTAAAGGGAGGGGGCGGAGTTTCTCAAAAACAGGGCGTGTCTCAGTGACGCTAGTGTCTCATCTCAAATGCAGTCCATGACACTATGGCTATTGATGTTCCGTTTCTGGCCAGGCTGATAACTGAGTCTGATTACAGGCTGAGTCTGATAACATGCTAAGTTTGATAACATGCTAACTGAGTATGATAACATGCTAACTGAGTCGGATAACATGCTAAGTCTGATAACATGCTAAGTCTGATAACATGCTAACTGAGTCTGATAACATGCTAAGTCTGATAACATGCTAACTGAGTATGATAACATGCTAACTGAGTCAGATAACATGCTAAGTCTGATAACATGCTAACTGAGTATGATTACATGCTAACTGAGTCTGATAACATGCTAAGTTTGATAACATGCTAACTGAGTCTGATAACATGCTAACTGAGTTGGCTAACATGCTAAGTTTGATAACATGCTAACTGAGACTGATAACATGCTGAGTCTGATAACATGCTAACTGAGTATGATAACATGCTAACTGAGTCTGATAACATGCTAAGTCTGATAACATGCTAACTGAGTCTGATAACATGCTGAGTCTGATAACATGCTAAGTCTGATAACATGCTAACTGAGTCTGATAACATGCTAAGTCTGATAACATGCTAACTGAGTATGATAACATGCTAACTGAGTCTGATAACATGCTAAGTCTGATAACATGCTAACTGAGACTGATAACATGCTAACTGAGACTGATAACATGCTAACTGAGTCTGATAACATGCTAAGTTTGATAACATGCTAACTGAGTCTGATAACATGCTAACTGAGTTGGCTAACATGCTAAGTTTGATAACATGCTAACTGAGACTGATAACATGCTGAGTCTGATAACATGCTAACTGAGTATGATAACATGCTAACTGAGTCTGATAACATGCTAAGTCTGATAACATGCTAACTGAGTCTGATAACATGCTGAGTCTGATAACATGCTAAGTCTGATAACATGCTAACTGAGTCTGATAACATGCTAAGTCTGATAACATGCTAACTGAGTATGATAACATGCTAACTGAGTCTGATAACATGCTAAGTCTGATAACATGCTAACTGAGACTGATAACATGCTAACTGAGACTGATAACGTGCTAGTGTAGGTTTGCTTACTCACACACTTGCTACTGAAAATGTGAATGTGTGAGTCAGGTGTTCCTCATGGTCCAGGAGTGTTAAGTGCTAGTGCTAACACTACAAGTGTGTACACGAGGTAAGACATTAGTCAGCATGTGTGTTACACGAGAAAAACAAGGCACTTGATCCACACACACACACACACACACACACACACACACACAGACACACACACACACACACACAAGTAAAGAAATAGAGGATTAGAAAGCAGCAAATTATTACGCTTTTATAATCCTTTCTGTAGCGATCTCATTTCAGGGTGGTTCTAGATTTTTTTTTCTAACTCTAGATTTCCTCATTGTTAATGTGGCTCTATGATCCTAGACCACTAGACGTATTTGGTGAGACTTTAAGGCCCTCAGAGCGGTTTATATAATTTAACTGTGGTAGTTTGGTTCTCGATTTCTCTCTGGAGTTGTACAATCCAGTGTTTTCCTAAAAACAGCATAATTCCAGATTATCAAAGCAGTTCTAGAACTTCAGTTGCAGTTTAATCAATTTAGAGTGGTTGAATATTTTTATTCACAGTTCTATATTCATCTAGAATACCTTGTTGTGATACAAACTAAATGATGATGTCTTATTCCTCAGGATGGACTGGTCATCCAGCGTCGGTTTAAGATCCTAGCCATGTTCTCGATGCCTCAGTGAGGCTGTAACATCCTTAGGGCTGTTCTGTGTTCTCTAAAACCCTCAGTGTACATGTAGGAATCGAAGTATTTTGCTCAGAACAGAAATAAATTCTATCATGATGTTCTGGCGGTCACTTATGGTTCACTTCAGGAGTTCCAGCTAAGGTCCTCAGTCCTGCTTTATGTTCCTCAGTTTGGATCCTCATTTTGTCAGTGTAGTTTTACATTTTAGTCATTCTGGGTAACTGGGATGAAACTTGTCCAGCACATCATATTGTGTTTTTATGTAAACTTCAGAAATAACTCCTATTTGATTATGATCAAGTCTATAAGCTGAATCAACTCAGCATAACACAATAGTGTTTTCAATATTACTTAAAAATATTTTTATTTCATTTGAAAAAGTGTCCCCACTAGACCTAGTCCAAAACAAGGGTTCACATTTTCATATATATATATATATTGTCACGGCGTGGGCCTGTGATGGTGTGCGGCCAAATTTGGTATCGCTCCTCGCTTACTCCTTGCTCACTAGCTAGGCGGCCTCTCCTTCTGCAGGTATGAGAAGGGGCGGGGCCAGGGAAATAGGCACGGCTGGTGAGCTATCTCCGTTAATGGATCCCGGGCTTCTCCCCGCGTTATAAAACATAGCGGGGAGTGTAGCTCGGGGTCTGTTGGAATATTGGACTTTCTGAAGCGTGCTAAAATGCCTGCTAAAACGCGGAAAAGCGGCATGCACACGAGGCAATGGAACGAGCACCGTGACTTCAAAGAGGCCAGTGTAAGGCTCATGAACTCTTACACGGAGCCGGACTCTCGTGACTCTGCCGCCGAGGAAGAAAAGGCCGCTAGGAGCAACACATCACCGTCCCTGTTCCCAGCCGGGGAAAGCCACCCAGCCGCCGGACGTCACGGAGGACTCGCATCTGAGGCCGCGCCCACAGAGAGAGTAGAGCCAGCACGAGCGAACTGCGCAGGAGCTGCTGTCCACGCGGGCCCACCCTGCCACTCTGCCCACCGCATGCCACATAAGTACATGTTAATTCATTAATGACTGTTCAAATTAATTCAATATTGTTTTAAACACTAACTTTTAATTTGCTGAATTTGTGTCATGAGTTTCTGTCGACACTATAAGACATTTTTACAAAATAAAAAGTCCGGTCATCTGGAGGTCAACTGAATCTCCAAGGACCTCTTTATGATTTCCTGTTTGTTCCATAACCAGTTCAGCTGCTCAGGTTCTGCAAGTTTAATTTATTTTATTGATTTGACATTGCTACTGTTGTGACTATAACATGTCAACACCTTTTTGTCTTAAATGTCAAGCACAATAAATATGCGTCTAGCAAATTATTGGAAAACAAAGAGACTCCCACATACATTTCAGAAGTTAGTTAGCGTAATGTGGAATTTGTGAACAGGAAATTCATCTGATGGTGGTGACACATTGTGGGACAGAGTTGACAAATACAACCAAATTCTGTTGTATTTAACTTCTTAAAATGCTTTTTTTTTTTTACATTTTCTTCAGCAAAATATTGGGCTTTTTTTGTTTCCTGTTAATATTAATTAATTCTTCTGTTTTAAAGCTGATTAATTATTAAAATGAACAATTTTCCCAGTAGTGCATAACCTGCTAATGTTTACGACTGATGCTTATGGGTAATTTAGACCTTATTTCTCGTACAAACTGTATTTGCTTCATTGTACTAAATGAGTTTTATTTTGCATTAGTTAAAACTGATCAATCATTTATCATGTATAGGATATGACATAAGACGACACGGTGGTGTGGTGATTAGCACTGACGCCCAGCGCCTCCAGTGTCCGGGTTTGAGGTTCGTGAGTAAGGACATGACGTAAAAAAATAATACAGTAAAGTTAGATGGTGTTTAATTATGAAGAGCTTATTAAGGACATTTGAGACAAAATAAATATATAATAATAATCTAATTCATTTCAGGCAAGTATGACAAGCCAGAAGTTGCCAGTGGAAGAGTGAAAGAGAAGAAATAGAATGAGAACCAAAGAATGAGGGAAAAAAAGGTTTATGGAGAGAGATGTATTTTTGAAAAAGGAGACGGAAAGATGGAATAACAGTGTGAAGAATACAAAACACAAAGTACAAAACATAACTGATCTGAATGAAAGAGAAAAGTGTCGTATAAGAAGCTCCTGGAAAGCACAGGAACAATGCATTGGAAGGCGCGCAGCTTGCCACACCTTCAGTGT
>CM059207.1:40434003-40469003 GCA_030347435.1 Clarias fuscus
TTACAGTTTTTAAACACTCAGTGCAGCTTTTGACACAATTGATCATAGCATTCTCCTTCACAGATTAGAAAATGTAGTAGAAAATGTCGTTATCAGTATGTAGATTTAAATGGTGATTATTCTGCATGTTCTCTGGTGGAGTTTGGTGTCCCACAGGGTTCGGTTTTTAGGCCCACTGCTTTTTTCCCTTTACATGCTTCCTTTGGGCAAAATAATCCATAAGCATGATATTAATTTTCACTGTTATGTTGACGACACACAGTTATACGTCTCAGCAAAACCAGATGAGAGAAACCAGCTTGCTAAAGTTGAGCAATTCTCAAAGCTTTTTCTTACAAAGCCCAAAAGTTATGGAATAGCGTTCCAAATAGTGTCTCCGTGTTTAAGGCTAGGCCAACAACCTATTTATTTATACCACTCTCATTGATCACTCAGGTTTGTTGACGGTGAGGTGATTGGTTGCTTTACATGCTCAGTTCCCCCTCATGTCTGTGTTTCCTTCTGGCCCCTCCCTTTTAGTGATGATGTCATAGTTAGTCCTGCCGGACTCCCTGCTTGCACTCGGCACTAAATATACATTCACCTTATACATTATGTGACTGTGACCAGACCTAACTGTTATCTCTCCTACTCTTCTGCTCTCCCCTCTCCTGTTCTCTCTCTCTGTCAAGCTACACATGTCGTTCCTGAGCTGCCATTGATCCAGACTCCCTCTGCCCTCTGGACCTCCCTGACTCATCCTGGTGCCCCAGTTCTGGTTGGAGATGGATGTCCCATGTGTCTCTTTGTGATGTGTACGATGTCTGGGGACGGTTTCACTCTACTATGAAGACGGTTCTGGCCTCGGCTGATGTTGACAGCTGTTTCTCTGAGGACTTGGCTGCAGTCGCTCGATAGTTCAGGACTGGAATTTCCTACACGTCTACCTGAGCCTCCAATAACTACCTGGTCTCCATATTAACACCAATTAACATCAACTGTTATACTGAACTCCCTGCCACCCAACACACAGTATGAGTGCAGATCAATCCCTGCTCTCCGTTATCACCCAGATGAGGATGGGTTCCCTGTTGAGTCTGGTTCCTCTCAAGGTTTCTTCCTGTTACCATCTCAGGGAGTTTTTCCCTCAACACCGTCGCCCTCGGCTCGTTCATCAGGGACCATCTGATCATTTTTTGATTCATACACACTCCATACAAGCTTAAATAATTCTTTTGATTGTGTAAAGCTGCTTTGCGACGATGAAAATTGTTAAAAGCGCTATACAAATAAAATTTAATTTAATTTAATTGAATATTCTTCTGGTTAGGGCACAATTTGCAAATCTGAATCTCCCATTTAGCACACCTCTAAACACATTCTCAAACACAATACACATTCAGCAGTGTGGTGCACTTGTACCCAGAATGGTGCACACAGGCTACAGAAGTTAAACACAACTAACACACTGTTTTCATCATTTACACATTACCACTCAAAATCGAAAACACATGTGACAAATGGCATAAGTGGATCCAACAATGAAGCAATTCAATAGAAGAGGAAGAGGAAGAGGAAGAGGAGGATATATATATATATATTTGTATATTTGTTTGTGTTTAGTGTTTTGACACAAAGAGATGAGATTTTTCGGAAATGTGTTTTAGCAATTCAGAAAAACTGTAATATCCATATATGGAAATGAATGGGCTACTTTTTAAACCCCATATGGGGATGTGGGTGTGTCTCTTAGACTGCATATGGAAAGGACACACCTCATTGTTGTCTTAAAGTCCTAAAAGGGAATGTGTGTGTGTGTTGTTAACTGTGTATATGCAAATACTTGTAAAGGATGTCTTGGAACATGGGTGTGTCTTAGAGTCTTTATATGGAAATGAGAAAGGTTTCTAAAAGATGCCCGGGAATGTGGGCGTGTCTTTGAGTCCATATAGGGGCATGTGAGAGGCTTGTAAAGGTTGTTTTGGGATGTGCATGTATTTAACAACATTACAATGTGCAAAACTAACGGTAATCCAGCTTTTGTTAGAGCGCCCCCTGGTGGGTTTGGAATCCCGCTGAGCCTCGTACGTCTCTCATTATTCAGCGGCGGCTCTGTTACGCTTTATATCATTTGTAATTCTATTAAGGAAACTCAATCCTGTAGGGGAACGTGTTCCTTTGACACATGAAGGACGGAACAGGTGAGAAGGCCTGCACATAGGTCATTTTGTGTGTGTGTGTGTGTGTGTGTGTGTGTGTGTGTGTGTGTGTGTGTGTGTGTGTGTGTGTGTGAGAGAGAGAGAGAGAGGGGAAAGATTGATACCCAATATTCATTTGTTAATCTTTTATTCATCCGTTTATGTGCTCACTCACAGGCTAAGAGTTGGAATGGCCACACACACACACACACACACACACACACACACACACTTAATAAGGTCGGGCGTGAGACATTTCCCCTTATTTCCTTTTATAAATAGAATCACACATGAATCATCAACTCTCAATCTACCTGTAAAAGTTTTTCATTTTAAACCACACACACACACACACACACACACACACACACACACACACACACACACACACACACACACACACACACACACACACACACACACACATGCACACACACACAAACACAAACACACGCATACGTGCTCAGACTCACATTTCATTTTGGAATTCTGACTTTCTGAAAAAGTCCTTGACTTTCACTATTTTTGTATCTAGGTTGTCTTCTCAAAGTATTAGGTGTGTGTGTGTGTGTGTGTGTGTGTGTGTGTGTTGGCATGAGAATCAGGGTATCCATGGTGATTTACTGTGCATCTTCCAGGCATTTCTGCAGTTCCTAAAGAAAGGACTGACTCAGAGAAACAGGCCGAGTCCTCATGTAGACCTGCAGACGAGCATCACTGTAAGCTGCCCTAATTCTCTGTGTTTGCTAAGGTTCATCTCTCTATGAAGTCCTACAACAGCACAGAGATTCTGGATGGAGAAATGGGAGAAGAAATAGTGAAAAATTCTAATGAAATTACTCAAGCAAAAAGTTAAATAATAGAAAAACAAAATCTAAATCTGGACACAAATTTGATGGAGCAGGAGCTCGAGACAGGAAGTGTGGAAGACAGGACTAACAGTAAGTCAAGTCAAGTCAAGTCAATTTTATTTATATAGCGCTTTTAACAATTGACATTGTCGCAAAGCAGCTTTACACAATAAAAAGAAGAAAGTTTTTATGCAATGTGTATGAATCAAAATGATAAGATTGTCCCTGATGAGCAAGCCGAGGGCGACGGTGGCAAGGAAAAACTCCCTGAGATGGTAATAGGAAGAAACCTTGAGAGGAACCAGACTCAACAGGGAACCCATCCTCATCTGGGTGATAACGGATAGCAGGGATTGATCAGCATAATAATGTGTACTGGAAGTTCAGTATAACAGGAGATGTGTTAAAATTAAAAGGAGTCCAGTTTGTTGCCGGAGGCTCAGGTAGACTGTAGGGGATTCCGGTCCTGAGTATCGAACAACTGAAGTCACAGGTCCCCAGAGCATCACTCGATGACAGGACAGTCTTCATGGAAACCATCCCCAGCCACCATACGAATCCAGGCAGACCACACGGGGCATCCATGCGACGAGATCTCCAACCAGAAGCAGGACTCCAGGATGGGTTAGACGGCTCCAGAGGGCAGAGGGGTCTGGATCACTGGCAACTCAGGAGCGAAACATGTATAGCTCGACAGAGAGACAGAGAGAGGGAAAGAAGAGGGGGAGAGACAGAGAGAGAGAAGAGAGCAGAAAAGGAGAGAACAGAAAATAAGGAGAGATGGCAGTTAGGTCTGGTCACAGTCAACATGTATAGGTGAATGTATATTTAGTGCAAAGTGCAAGCAGGGACTCTGGCATAACTAATAGGGAGAGCCAGAAGGAAACACAGACATGAGGGCTCCCTGTGATGTAAAGCAACCAATCATCTCAGTCAACAAACCTGAGTGATCACTGAGAGTGGGGAGGACAGCATCTAAACATACCAGTTCACCAGAATACTCTACGGCCATGAGTCCCCCAGATCTGCTCCTTTACCTAAGGCTAATCTATTTACAAACATGCTGCGCTAAATAAATAGGTTTTTAGCCTAGACTTAAACACAGAGACTGTGTCTGAGTCCCGAACATTAATAGGAAGACTATAGGGCTTTGTAGGAAAAAGCTCCGCCCCCTGCTGTAGTTTTAATACTACGTGGTACTGACAGGCAGCCTGCATTCTTTGATGGAAGTAGGCGTGGCGGATCGTAAGACACTAACAGTTCACTCAAATACTGTGGCGCGAGACCATTTAGTGCTTTAAATGTCAAAAGTAGTATCTTAAAATCGATGCGAAATTTCACAGGGAGCCAATGCAGTGTAGATAAGATAGGGGTGATGTGCTCGTATTTTCTGGTTTTAGTGAGGACTCTCGCTGCTGCATTCTGTACTAACTGAAGCTTGTTTATACACCTAGTTGAACAACCAGACAGTAAGGCGTTACAATAGTCCAACCTAGAGGTGATAAAAGCATGAACTAGTTTTTCTGCATCATTTAGTGACACTATGTTTCTTATCTTGGCAATATTTCTAAGGTGAAAGAAAGCTATCCTGGTGATATTATCTACATGAGCTTCAAACGAAAGGCTGGAATCTATAATCACACCGAGGTCTTTTACTGTTGCACTTTATGGAACAGAAAGGCCATCTAAAGTTACAGTGTGATCAGAAAGCTTAGTTCTAGCTACTTGTGGTCCTATGACCAGAACTTCTGTCTTATCAGGATTAAGCAGAAGAAAATTAATTAACATCCAATCTCTTATGTCCTGCACACACTGCTCGATTTTAGCAAACTGGTTTTTCTCATCTGGTTTTGCTGAGACATATAATTGTGTGTCATCAGCATAACAATGAAAACTAATACCATGTTTACGAATTATGTTGCCCAGAGGAAGCATGTAAAGGGAAAAAAGCAGTGGGCCTAAAACTGAGCCCTGTGGAACACCAAACTCCACTTGAGAACATGAGGAATGGTCACCATCTAAATCTACAAACTGATAACGATCAGTCAAATAGGATCTGAGCCACTAGAGGGCAGTTCCCTTAATTCCTACTACCTTTTCTAATCTGTGAAGGAGAATACTATGATCAATGGTGTCAAAAGCTGCACTGAGGTCCAGTAACACAAGTATAGTGACGCAACCCTGATCAGAGGCCCATAGGAGGTCGTTTACTACTTTAACAAGTGCTGTCTCTGTGCTGTGATGAGGCCTAAATCCTGACTGATACAGTTCATTTATGCTATTTCTGTGTAGATGTGAACATAGCTGCTGTGATACTACCTTTTCCAAAATCTTGGAGATAAAGGGAAGGTTTGATATCGGCCTGTAATTAGAAAGCAGACAGGGGTCAAGGTCAGGTTTCTTGATTAGCGGTTTAATAACGGCTAATTTAAAGGATTTGTGGACATACCCACTACTGAGTGAACAGTTAATTACTTTCAACAGGGGTTCTATTATTGCTGGTACTATCTGTTTGAGAAAATGTGTCGGTATAGGATCTAATATACAGGTTGACGATTTTGAAGAAGAGATGAGTGAAATTAGTTCCCTCGCTTCAAGGGGAGTAAAGTGTTCTAAGTTCTGATGTGATGTGGTTAGTTCATCTGAATTATTTAAATTGTCTGTTTTCAAAGCCTGAATTTTTTGCCTAATATTTATGATTTTATTATTGAAAAAGTTCATGAAATCCTCACTACTGCATGATGTTGTTGTGGAGATTTCTGCAGTGGTCTTGTTTTTAGTTACGTTAGCTACGGTATTAAATAAAAATCTCGGGTTGTTTTTGTTATTTTCTATAAGAGTGGAGAGATACGTTGATCTAGCATCACTGAGAGCTTTTTTATAGTTCAGGATGCTCTCCTTCCAAGCTATTTTGAATACTATCAATTTAGTTTGGCGCCATTTACGTTCGAATTTTCGAGTGGTTTGTTTTAAAGCACGTGTGTGGTCATTATACCAAGGAGCGAGTTTCTTATCTCTAATCATTTTCCTTTTAACTGGAGCTACATTATCTAAGCTATAACGAAGTGCTGACTCTAGATATTCATTCGCCTGTTCGAGTTCTGTGAAGTCAGATGGCGATCCAATCAAAGTTGATAATTCTGGAAGATTATTGATAAAGCTCTGTGCGGTATTTGATGTAAATGTAACTATAAGGTAGAACAAGCAGTACCACCAGGTCAAGGGTCAGTGAAGGTTCATGAATGCTAAAGAAGTCTCAAGAGATCCTGAGTTCAGAGCAAGACCTGAGAAGGAGACCAGACCAGGGACAGGCACATTAGTTCTGGGATGAGGAGTTGACCTGGGACTAAACCTGAACTCTGAGCTCAGAGCCCGAGACAAGAGCGAGGTCAGTGGAAGAGACTGACACATGGGTGATATGAGTAGCAGAGCCAAACATCAGAGGAGGAGGAGGAGGAGGAGAGAGTAGAGCACATGGGGACAATGACAGGATGGGATTTGGTGTAAGACACAGGGACAGATGTGAAGAAGATAAACAGTGCTGTCCAATAGAAGGGGCTGGAGAAATGATGTCAGGACTTGTGATGACTGACAGAGACAGGAGCAGAACCGAGTTAGTTACTGAGTTGGGATGATGTTCCTGTTAAGATCGAGACCAGTGACACGTGGAATTCGTATCAGAGCGAGAGAGAGATACAGGATTAGAGCAGCTAACATACTGTAGATGGGATTAGAGCCAGCGAGAGAGACAGGATCCTATCTGGCTGGTACTAGAGATAGTATCAGAGCCACCGTGAGAGATATCCTTCACCACTGCTCGGCCTGCATGAGACTAGCCTCCGCTCCAGCGTGAGAGACAGAGCCTGGTCGAGATACTCGCCGCCCTCCTGCTGAAGAGTGCTGAAGGGGGAATTTAAAGGATTCCACTTTGGGTTCAGAGCTCCTCAGTCCCTCTGCCGTAGATTTACACCACATCCTCTGAATATTGCAATACTGTAACGCTCCACACTTCATGTTCTTGGTGTTTGTGTGCAGGTTGCAGGTGAGCTGAGTCTCTAATACTGTTGTGGTATAAAAGCCCAAGAGGCCACGTCAGCTGTATTTATATCTGCTTGGTGATTAGTGGCTTGGTGGTTTATGACACTAAGCCTTTGTGCGTATTTTGGGTTTTGATTGTCCTGAATTTTGTACATCGGTCTTTTCTTCTGTAAATTGCACTCCTGCAGAAATGTGCCCTTGTGTGCTTTTTCATACTCTACTAACCTCTGAAAAGGAATTTTAGACTCAACACTGTTGTAGTCTGCCACCTTCTGAAGCTGTATCAGTGTTTATGTGTTTATTGTGACTGCTACCTTTATTTAATGGGGTGTTTTTTCTGGGTTGATTTCTTCCAGGTAATTGAACTTTGCTTTTTAAGGTTAGTTTAAATGTTTGACCTTGGGAAGCCTATGATGGAACATGATGGAAACCTATGATGTTGTTGTTGCAGATTATCCACATATTTTACTTGGCAGAGGTTGTAATATCAGATGCCCTTTCTGACACCCAGGCTTGGGATTAGCACTCAGACTGGTTCCACCAGGGAATTGGACCCCTATTTTCTGTTGGCCAGGCAGAGATACTCCCACTGTGCTGAAAGAGAACCCAGTGACCCTGTACACATGCACTTACAATACCTCCCATGTTCAAGAAATATCTGAGAATATCCTCCCACAACGTCTCATCACACTATTTCAGTCCTGGTCCCAATCCTACAGCAGACTGGGGAATAACAAATCCTTGAATCTGTTCAATTATACACGGAAATTGGAAGAGTTTTGCCTGAGATTTGTTACAGGAGGTCTGTGCGTCTGGAGAGGAAACAGTGGTGATGAACCTGCCAGTCAATCACCTGTCTGAAAGTTTCCCAGCAGCTTGATAAATAAATACAGTATGTCTTGTTGCACTTGTGATATATCAAAAGGCAAACAAAGTCAGCTAGCTAGTTAATTTGCTAATTAATGAATTCATGATCATGTTCTAGTGCAAATAAATAAATTCATGATTGTATTTATTGAATAATAAGGGGTGGGGGGGTGGGGGGGGGGGGGCACTGGTGGCTCAGTGGTAGGTGTTTCACCTGCCATGCAAAAAGCCCGGGTTGGATCCCCAGCCAGTGCGCAACACCCAACCACTGGTCCCAAGCCCGGTCGGCTGTGGCGACCCCTTACCTGGAGCAGCCGAAAGACCAACAACAGAACAAAACGAAAGTAAGTGGCTTAGTGGTTAGCACTGTGGCCTCGCACCTCCATGGTCGAGGGTTCGATTCCCACCTCAGGTCTGTATATGTGGAGTTTACATGTGCTCCTCATGCTTACTGGGTTTCCTACTGGAACTCTGGTTGTGAACTCTATATGAGCACCAAGACATCACTTCTTCTTTCAAAAATAAATATAAACACACATGCACACGGATGTAAGAGCACTCCTCTGCTGGAAGTAGGCTACAAGCTGTACCTTCAGACACACACACACACACACACACACACTTTACTCGATGTGAAAGAGAGGATAATTTGCCTCCCACGTGCACATTTGTTTGGCACGTGTGATTGTCTCCCACATACTGGCTATTGTTTAAAAGCTGATCAGAGACCTCTAGTCTTTCACTTGATCTTGCTCATTTCATCTCCTCGCCCTCGCTCTGTTTTAGATCCCCCTCTCTCTCCTCCTACGTTCTTGCTTGTCTATTTCAAGCCTCCTCAATGTGCTCAAACCAATTTATTCTCCTTCTTCTCTCTCTCTCTCTCTCTGGTACATTTAACTGCAATCAGCACGTTTGGACCTAAAAGAAAAAGCTAGAGAATTTTATTTCTTGTTACATGTAATTTTCCACATCTAACAAGAAAACTATCATTAGGTTTTCTAACCAAGGTTCCCTAACATTCCCACTGGAAAAGCTATATTGTACGATACACACTAACATCCAATACTTTTTCGGTTATGACATCATATCATATCATCTCTCTCTCTCTCTCTCTGTCTCTGTCTCCCTATATAAATACACACAGTGCATATATATAAAACAGTGATGCACTGTGTGTTCTGACTTGTTTATCTGGGAAGCAGTTTTTTAACATTCCACAAGAGCTGTAGCTCTGGAGTTGCTCTGTGTTATAGGTCAGGGTTGGGATCATGACCTAATCTTTTATTGCAGATTTACTGTGTTCCAGAATTTATTAGTAATTAAATGCGAGCTTGTGTTAGACACCGGATCAGACTGTGGTCTGCGGTGGTGATTGAGCCTGCATTCTGCGAAACAATTTTTTATAATTTATATATAAATTATAATATAAGGCACTAAGTGTTTCAGGCTAATTAGGACACAAAACTGCAGAGTTTGCAGAGTGAATCTGATATTGCTGACAATGAAGCTGCCAACAGGCACCTGAAGAAAATAAATAGATGATAAAAGATGTAGATGTAGGTCAAAATTGTATAAAACACTTTAAACCTCCTTTAAAATGGGGTGGTGTTGGCGCAGCGTGTTAAGGCTCTAAGTTACTGACTGGAAGGTCAGGAGTTCGAGCCCCAGCTCTGCCAGGTTGCCACTGTTGGGCCCTTGAGCGAGGCCCTTAATTCAATGAAATTTTATTTGTATAGCGCTTTTAACAATTGTCATTGTCGCAAGGCAGCTTTACACAATCAAAAGAATTATTTAAGTTTTTATGGAATGTGAATGTTTATCAATCAAAATGATCAGATTGTCCCTGTTGAGCAAGCCGAGGATGACAGTGGCAAGGAAAAACTCCCTGAGATGGTAATAGGAAGATACTTCGGACTCAACAGGGAACCCATCCTCATCTGGGTGAAACAGAAAGCAGGGATTGATCTGCACTCATACTGTGTGTTACGCGGCTGGAAGTTCAGTATAACAGTCATTAACAGATGTTAATAGATGTTAATACGGAGTCCAGGTAGTTTTTGGAGGCTCAGGTAGACTTGTAGGAAATTCCAGTCCTGAACTGTCGAGCGACTGGAGCCAAGTCAAGTCCAAGAAACCGTCCCCAGACACCACATGCATCCCAAAGACACACGGGGCATCCATGCGACGAGATCTCCAACCAGAAGCGGGGCACCAGGACGAGTCAGACAGGTCCAGAGGGCAGAGGGAGCCTGGATCACTAGCAGCTCAGGAACGACATGTGTAGCTCGACAGAGAGAGGGAAAGAGAGAGAGAGAGGGAGAGAGACAGCAGAAGAGTAGGAGCGATAACAGTTAGGTCTGGTCACAGTCACATAATGTATAAGGTGAATGTATATTTAGTGCAGAGTGCAAGCAGGGACTCCGGCAGGACTAACTATAACATCATAACTAAAAGGGAGGAGCCAGAAGGAAACACAGACATGAGGGGGAACTGAGATGTAAAGCAACCAATCACCTCACCGTCAACAAACCTGAGTGATCAATGAGAGTGGGGAGGACAGCATCTAAACATACCAGTTCACCAGAATACTCTACGTCCATGAGTCCCCCAGATCTGCTCCTTTACCTAAGGTTAATCTATTTACAAACATGCTGCGCTAAATAAATAGGTTTTTAGCCTAGACTTAAACACTGAGACTGTGTCTGAGTCCCGAACATTAATAGGAAGACTATTCCATAACTTCGGGGCTTTGTAAGAAAAAGCTCCGCCCCCCTGCTGTAGTTTTAATAATACGTGGTACTGACAGGCAGCCTGCATTCTTTGATGGAAGTAGGCGTGGCGGATCGTAAGACACTAACAGTTCACTCAAATACTGTGGCGCGAGACCATTTAGTGCTTTAAATGTCAGAAGTAGTATCTTAAAATCGATGTGAAATTTCACAGGGAGCCAATGCAGTGTAGATAAGATAGGGGTGATGTGCTCGTATCTTCTGGTTCTAGTGAGGACTCTCGCTGCTGCATTCTGTACTAACTGAAGCTTGTTTATACACCTAGTTGAACAACCAGACGGTAAGGCGTAGTCGAGTGTCGTTAGAGAGATTTTTTGCTCATTTTTCTGATAAAACAGTGTTTCCGTTGTGTGTGAAACTCAAACAAAAGTGGAGGAAGAGTAACTGTGTAAGACGAGAAGAGGGGGAGGGGCTCCTTACTTTAGCTTCACACACACACACACACACACACACACACACACACACACACACACACACACACACACACACACACACACACACACTTATCTGTTGGGATTTATTTTTACTTTTTTTAAAGGTAAAGTGCAGGTTAATTTGTTTTATTTTTACTTTATATTTTGCATGAATTATTTTTATGTATTTTTTTGGGCTGTGGAATGAATAATTTGAGTTTCCATTATTTCTTATGGGAAAAAATCAATTTGGTATTTTGAAATACGAGCCTACTTCCGGAACGAATTATATTCGTAATCCAAGGTTCCACTGTACCATGCTTACGGATTATGTTGCGCAGAGGAAGCATGTAAAGGGAAAAAAGCAGTGGGCCTAAAACCAAACCCTGAGAACATGCAGAATAATCACCATTTAAATCTACACACTAATAACGATCAGTCAAATAAGATCTGAGCCACAAGAGGGCAGTTCTCTTAATTCCTACTACATTTTCTAATCTGTGAAGGAGAATACTATGATCAATGGTGTCAAAAGCTGCACTGAGGTCCAGTAACACAAGAATAGTGACGCAATCCTGATCAGAGGTCAATAGGAGGTTATTTACTACTTTAACAAGTGCTGTCTCTGTGCTGTGATGAGGCCTAAATCCTGACTGATACAATTCTTTTAGGCCATTCCTATGTACATATGGACATAGCTCCTCCGCTACTATCTTTTCCAGAATTGTAGAGATAAAGGGGAGGTTTGATATCGGCCTGTAATTATACAGCTGACCGGGGTCGAGGTCAGACTTCTTAATTATCGGTTTAATAACTGCTAATTTAAAAGATTTTGGAACATACCCGGTGGCACGGTGGTGTAGTGGTTAGCACTGTCGCCTTGCACTGCCAGGGTCCGGGTTCGATCCCCGGCCAGGCTTGATTCCCGTCTCTGTGTGCATGGAGTTTGCATGTTCTCCCTGTGCTTGGTGGGTTTCCTCCGGGTACTCCGGTTTCCTCCCACAGTCCAAAGACATGTAGGTTAGGCTAATTGGCGTTCACAAATTGTCCGTAGTGTGTGAATGAGTGAGTGTATGTGTGTGTGTCTGTGCCCTGCGATGGATTGGCACCCTGTCCAGGGTGTACCCTGCCATGTGCCCCAAGTCTCCTGGGATAGGCTCCAGGCTCCTGTGACCCTGAATACAGGATTAAGCGGTATAGATAATGAGTGAGAGTGGGAGTGGAACATACCCAATGCTGAGTGAAAAATAAATTATTTTCAACAGGGTTTCTGTTATTGCTGGTACTATCTGTTTGAGAAAATGTGTTGGTATAGGATCTAATATACAGGTTGATGAATTTGCAGAAGAAATGAGTTAAATTAATTCATTCTCTTCAAAGGGAGTAAAGTACTCTAAGTTCCGATCTGACATGGTTAGTTTGAAAACATTTGCATCAATTACATTGTCCAGTTTCAAAGCCTCAATTTTATGCCTAATATTTACAATTTTGTTATTGAAAACGTTCATGAAATCCTCACTACTGCATGATGTTGTTGTGGAGATTTCTGCAGTGGTCTTACTTCTGGTTAATTTAGCTACGGTATTAAATAAAAATCTCGAGTTGTCTTTGTTATTTTCTATAAGAGTGGAGAGATACGTTGATCTAGCATCACTGAGAGCTTTTCTATAGTTCAGGATGCTCTCCTTCCATGCTATTTGAAATACTACCAATTAAGTTTGACGCCATTTATGTTCAAATTTCCGAGCGATTTGTTTTAAACTGTGCGTGTGATCATTATACCAGGGAGCGAGTTTCTTATCTCTAATCAATTTTCCTTTTAACTGGAGCTACATTATCTAAGCTATAACGGAATGCCGACTCTAAATGTTCAGTCACCTGATCCAGTTTTGTGGAGTCAGATGGCGATCCAATCAAAGTTGATAACTCTGGTAGATACAAAGCTCTGTGTGGTATTTGATGTGAATGTACGTTTAAGGTGGAAGCGCGGCGCTGTGCGTACATTATTACTATGACACACTTTAATTGAGACAAGAGAGTGATCTGAGATAACTTCAGATTGTGGAATTGTGGCTATATTTCTTATACAGTGGAACCTTGGATTATGAGCATAATTCGTTCCAGAAGCGGGCTCGTATTCCAAAACACTTGTAAACCAAATCAAATTTTCCCATAAGAAATAATGAAAACTCAAATTATGCGTTCTACAGCCCAAAACAATAAATACATAAACATTAAGTAAAAATAAAACAAATTAACCTGCACTTAACATTTAAAAAAAGTAAAAATAAATCCTGACAGATAAGGGTTTCCGTTTGTGTGCGCAGGCGCTGTGTATTTATAGGTGTGTTTGTGTGTGTGGAATTAACCCCTTCTCTCACCTCATCTTAAACAGTAAAACTCCTCCTCCCTCCCCCCACCTCACAACAAACACACACAACGGAAACACTGTTTTAACGGGGAAAAAAAATAAATCTCTCTAATGACACTTGTGTAAACACATATTAACGGAATCACTGCTGTAAAGTAAAAAAAAATAATAATAAATTAACCAGCACTTTACCTTTGAAAAGAACTTCAGACTGTGAGATTGTGATTATATTTCTTATACAGTGGAACCTTGGATTACAAGCATAATTCGTTCCAGAAGCGGGCTTGTATTCCAAAACACTTGTAAACCAAATAAAAAAATGAACCAGCACTTTACCTTTGAAAAGTATCGCGACAGAGCAGAGTTTCTGTGTGCCTGTGTGAAGCCGGCGAGTGGGGTGTAAAGGTGAGAGAGTGTGTGTCGGTGTCAAATTACGTGTGCACACACACATAGGACAGGCGATGGAGAGAGAGCGAGACAGTGTGTGTGTGTGTGTGTGTGTGTGGCATAGTGTCAAATTACGCACACACACACAGGAGGGAGAGGGAGATGTTGATTATACCAGTAAGAGACGAGCACTAAGACCCAGCAGGGGAGACGATTACTAATAATTCCGCAACGCAAGATAGAGAAAAATCATTGGCTCAGTTGTGATCACTTGACGCTCGGTGTGAAAATAAGAGGCTCATACGTAATACATGATACTCGGCACTCGTAAACCAAGACTTTCGCTCGGTTTCCAATTCAAAATTTATTAAAAACCTTTGCTCGTCGCTTTGTCTACAGAAACAACAAGGTTTGAGAGGAAATCAGCAAATTCACAGAGAAACTCCGAGTACGGCCCTGGGGGTCTGTGAATGATGATTGGCAGGATCGACTGAGCTGACTTTATGTTGCTATAGAGAACTTCAAATGCATTAAATTTAAAACTGTGTTTCATTGGGATGGGACCAGAGCAAACTACTTCATTGGACATCGCCTTCGCTAGTTTAAACATCTCTGTAAAGTTACTCTTAAGCCTGCCTGCTCCAGGCTGACCCTGCGCTCTGACCCCAGCCTACTAACAAGAAGCAGGGATATGTAAAGAATAAAGAAATGTATTTACTACAGTATATGTAACAAATAAATATATTAATTACTCACAACAGAAAAAAAAAAAAAAAAACAGAACAGAGTTGAGACAGAGTGTGTGGGAGTGATGCAGAGAAGGAAAGTGCTTCTATATTTACTTCCATGTTTATTCATGTTTATGTCCAAAATATTAGCGCACCATCCTCCCTCCCCCACCCCAACACCCCCCCCCCCCCCATATGAGGAACAACTTCAGTACTAAGAAATTTTAGCTCTGCATTTTTCTTTGAGTTTAAAGTCAGTCAGTGAGACAAATAAGACTGGACACACACCACTGTGTGAGGATTTACACACCCACATAGTGCACCTGGAATCTTAGCACTGTAGGCCCGGTGCAGATCTGAAGATCGTAACCTCACGTGTCTCAGATGATCACCTGCCCACTTCGTTCACATCTTTGCTCTTTCAGTTCCTCTACTGAGCTTTAATCTGCTTCTGGAGCATGTCTATGTGAGGCCTATGTGTGTGCGATGTGCTCAGTGTGTGTTAAAAGCTTCTATCAGTGTGGCTCTGTGAGTGTGAAAAACTATCGCCCCCCCCGGATGACCGACCCTGTCACCTTTCTGTCTCTCCAGCTCACCTTTCCTCTCGTTCTCTCACCACACTATCACTTTATCTTTCGATCTCTCTCCACACACTCTCCTCTCCATCACCTTTAACCTCCCCTCTCTCTCTCTCTCTCTCTCTCTCACTGACTTTCTCATTTCACTCTTTCTATCCTTCACCTTCTCTGTACTGTTAACTGAAGTAAGTTCATTCTTCTTTGAATTTAACATTGCAGAACTACAATCATCCATGCTGTAGTGAATATTGAATTAATAATCACACACACCATAACTATTTAACTATTTAAATATATTTTGAGATGGTAAAGATATTTGTTTAAACAATATAGTTAAAATGTTAAAGGGTTTATTTCAAACATTGCATTAGAGGTAACAGTAGCTCTCTGATTGGAGAGTTAGGGGTTGTTGGTTCAAGCATTAACCTGTATGTTTGTCTGTAACCAATCAACCAACCCCCCCCCCCCCCCCCCCCTTCTCTGACTGTAGTCTCACACCACGCTGCTTCCTGCAGGGTTTAGGTCTGATATGATTGGACAGCTCCTGTGGTTAATCTGTGCCATGATTGGCCCGTTCTCTATGGGTTCCTCTGCATGGGGTCTGACTTGGTGCCAGTCCCATGGCATCATAGACCTGGCTCATGAGCAGTGTGCTCCTTTCTGCTCCTAGTGCACCATCTGTTTGTGCTGTTTGTGTAATCACTGCTCACTTAAAGTGTGTGTATGAACATAGAGTATAATTATATCTAAAATAAAAGCAAGTTTCCATGTTTATTCAAGTGTGTGTGTGTGTGTGTGTGTGTGTGTGTGTGTGTGTGTGTGTGTGTGTGTTTGTGTGTGTAGCAGTTCGTGCTCTCAGGGATTCCTCACTCCATCTGTTGGCTGAATCTACTTTAGTCCAAACTCCTCACTGGCCCTAGGAGAGAGAGAGAGAGAGAGAGAGAAAGTTTTATATGTATCATTTGTACAGTACAGACATGGGGGAGTGTTGGCTTAGCCTGCCAAAGCTCTAGGTTGTTGATTTGTGGATCAGAGGATCTAGGTTTGAGCCCCGCTTGTTGGTGGGTTGCCACACCCCTTACTACCCAGCCACTCCATGCAGTCGGTCCCAGGCTCAGAAAAAAAGGGAGGATTGTGTCAGGAAGAGCATCCAGCGTAAATCCTGTGCCAAGTTGTGTGGGGATCAGATTGTCCGCTGTCTGCAAGAGACTTTTAATTGTAAAGACAGGCATCATTGCTCTTCCAAGAGCTAAGCATTGTAAGAATTTGCCAAACCTTAGGGGAAAAGTGGGACTCAGTTCGCCAGAAAGTATATAAGGACAATTTATATTCTTTCAAATCTCTCTTAAATCAAAACTTAAAAACTAATAAGTACATTACAATAGGTCATAAAAGTTATACATTTTCCTGTTCTGTACATTGAGTTGAGTGGCAAACCAGAAACCATACAACTATTGTGAGGAAGTCCACCCCTTCTCCGAATGACCAGGTGTTGATGTGAGGAAAACTCTACGCAGAGAGCAGCGCCGTCGTTCCCACATGCTTCAAATCTTCCACCATCATCCCCGTGCCGAAGAAGTCTTCTGTGTCCTGTCTCAATGACTATCGCCCTGTTGCACTCACACCCATCATCATGAAGTGCTTCGAGCGGCTCGTCATGAGACACATCAAGACCCTGCTGCCCCCCTCACTGGACCCCCTGCAGTTTGCGTATCGTCCAAAACTTTTGACAGATGACGCCATCTCCACCACACTCCACCTGGCACTGACACACCTGGACAAGAAGGACACTTACGTCAGAATGTTGTACATAGATTTCAGTTCAGCATTCAATACAATCATCCCCCAACACCTGATCGGGAAGCTGAGCTTGTTGGGCCTGAACACCTCCCTCTGTAACTGGATCCTGGACTTTCTGACCAAAAGACCTCAGGCAGTGCGGATCGGGAGCTACACCTCCAGCACCACCACACTGAGTACTGGGGCCCCCCAGGGCTGCGTGCTCAGTCCCCTGCTGTTCACACCGCTGACTCATGAACATCGACGGCTCCTCTGTGGAGATCATCAAGAGCACAAAATTCCTGGACGTCCACCTGGAGGAGAACCTCACCTGGTCCCTCAACACCAGCTCTCTGCACAAGAAAGCCCAACAACGTCTTTTCTTCCTGAAAAGGCTGAGGAAGGCCCAGCTTCCACCACCAATCCTCACCACCTTCTATAGAGGAGCAATCGAGAGCATCCCGAGGAGATGCATCAATGTCTGGTTTGGGAAATGTACCATCTCAGACCACAAGACCTTACAGCGAATAGTGAGGACAGCGGAGAAGATCATCGGGGTCTCTCTCCCCTCTATCGGAGACATCTACACCACAGCTGCATCCGCAAAGACACCAGCATTGTTACTGATCAGTCACACCCCCTCACACACTCTCTTCACCGTCCTGCCATCTGGAAAAAGGTACCGAAGCATTCGCGCCTCACATCCAGACTATGTAACAATTTTTACCCACAAACCATCCGTCTCCTCAATAAAAAAGGACTGGACTGATAAACACACACACACGCACACACAGGGGTCATCCAAAAAGAAAAGGAAAATCCGAATCAGATACTGTGGGAGTGGAAGGTGCAGATAAGATAGAAAAGCGTAGAAGAGAAGTTGTGGAAGACAGAGGAGGGGATGGAGTGTTGGAAGAAAGAAATATAGAAACTGATGACAAAGAGCTAGAAAGAAGTGAAGAAGCAGAAGATATCCAGCATGAAGTGAGTGAAGAGGTGGAAGAAACACGGTTAAGAGAGGAAGAGAGCTGAGATATCGAGAGAGAGGAGAGAGAGCTTGAAACACCAGCACCCTGTTTGTCAGGTGACCTGGTATGTTGTTCGCACAACCTGTTTGATTTATTTAACTTATAATCATTTAAAGAACCAGAGTTCAATATATGCTTGCCTTTGCTCATCTTGGTTACATTCAGTGTTCTTTAATATATATATATATATATATATATTGTTGAGATATGACTAAAAACCCTTTAGACTGTACATGAACGATTAGTTGTTAAATGTTTTGTACTATAACATTTTAATATAAGTGATATTTTTATTTTTTTCTTTACTTATACGTATATAAAAATTTAGGTCAGAAGGCCCGACCCAGCCAAAACTACATACCTTCCCAAAGGAGACCTTTCCAGGCGGAGTTCGGAGGAGCTTCCGTGCTGACTGACACCAAACACATCCATGGCTTGCATACTCACAGTCTAGAGATGCCTGCGACTGTTTTGCATGTAGACATTTTTCTCTTCCTGATGCTCCAAAGACTGTTTTTACCTCCTCTAAGGGGTACAGTAATTTAGAAGAAGGCTACATTTAAAGATAGTGGGTTTTCTTCTCATGCCAAATCTGAGAACCATGTAAACACAATGGTAGCATGGGCAGAGAACAGAAAAATGCAAGACAAAAATGCTTCACTCTTGCGTGTCATGGATGAACATTATCGGGAAAAGGTCCCCAGACTCAGGCAGACGAGGTGTTTTTCTGACCATGCTAGATTTGTTGGGCAAACATGATCCCATTGTTAAAAGGAGACTTGAACAGCAAGCTAAAAATGCTACGTAAGTATACAAGTAAAACCATCCAGTTTTCTGTGATTGTAGATGAGACTAAAGGTGTTCAGAAAAAAGAGCAAATGTCAATTGTTCTGAGATACTACTACAATGGTCTGATTTATGAGAGCTTTTTAGATTTTCAAGAGGCAGAAAAGCTTGATGCTTCTGGGTTAACTGAGAAAATAATTGGTTGCTTAGAGAAGTATGGTTTGGAGTACAAGAAAAATCTTGTAGGTCAGGGGTACGATGGAGCCGCTGTAATGAGTGGGGCCCATTCAGGTGTCCAAGCGAGAATAAAAGCAGTGGCCAAGAATGCTTTTTATGTGCATTGCAGTGCACACAGTCTCAACCTGGTCATAGTAGATGCCGTCAAAAATGTGGCAGATGCTGGGAATTTCTTTTCTTTGTTGGAAAGGCTTTATGTGTCCTTGTCTGGATCTTACGTCCATCAAAAATGGAACATGTATGATGGTGTATAAAGGGAGCTCCAGCGACTTAGTGATACACGCTGGGCTTGCAGGCATGTCGCACGTCGCAATGTCATGTATAGATTGCCTGCTATTTTGCAAGTGCTTGAAGAGCTCTCGGATGAGAACAAAAGGCATATTGGCCCAAATGGATGTCAATTTTGTTGGATGTCTTGTGCTCTTTCGAAAGGTGTTGAGTGATTCTAATATTTTGTCTGAGATGCTCCAGTCTAAATCTGTTGACCACTCTAAGGCTGTTGAACTCACTGACACACTGAAAGAAACACTGACAAATTATCGTAGTGAGGCTTTTTTTTGAAGACCCAGTGGCCAGAAATACTTAATACATGTGAAAAGAGTCACATTTAGACAACATTTCACACCTGAAAGCGGTCAAAAAAGATAGCTGCAAAATTTCAAGATTCCATCGTTGCTTCCACACTTGGACAGCATGTAGAACCAGACAGCAAGGAGACTTTTCAAGTCAAAGTGTTCTACCCAGTCTTGGACACCATGATTGTGGAAATGACAAGACGTTTCTCAGATACCAATTGCAACATCATGAAAGGCATTCAGGCTTTAAATCCTTCAAGCTGTAGTTTTTTAAGGGAGGAAGATATTGTCTCTTTGGCTAATGCGTATGAGTCACGTGCTGAAGATCTTAAACATGAAGGTAGGTAGAGTCCTAGATAGATTTAGGATGAATGGAAAAGAAAGTCCTACTACTCTGATGGAGTTTGTTCATTTTCTGGAACTACAGTGGAACCTCGGATTGCGAGTAACGTGGTTTACGAGTAAAGATTTTTAAATACATTTTTAATCGGAAACCGAGCAAGTATTAGTTTACGAGCGCCGAGTATCATGTATCACGCATGCAACTCCTATTTTGACACCGAGCGTTTTGTAGATTGTATTAATTATTTTTATGTATTTATTTTTGGGGGCTCTGGAACGAATAATTTGAGTTTTCATTATTTCCTATGGGAAATGATGATTTGGTTTACGAGTGTTTTGGAACACGAGCCCACTTCTGGAACGAATTATGCTCGTAATCCAAGCTTCCACTGTATATAAGGTTGTTTTCTTTGAGCTGTTTAGGTTGTGCAAAATAGCTCTAGTGTTACCAGTTAGCAGCGCATCATGTGAAAGGAGTTTTTCTGCTCTGAAGATAATCAAAAATCACCTACTGTAAGGTCTACAATGGCAGGGAGGAGATCGTCTAGTTTGGCTATTCTCAGCATTGAATCAAAACCAAGGCCTTGAATTTAGATAACTTTGTTAAAAGATTTTCTGAACAACATGGCAATCGTGGCATTCAGATACAGTAGGTTTCATCACTTGCATATTCTTTAGATGCGAGTAGTAATGTCTACAGCTGTAATGTCTACAACAATATGTCTGCAACTGTACACATGTGCACCAAAGCTGTTTGTGAATGGTTTAATAAACTGCTGGTCATAACCTTGTTACACCATAATTTGTTATTTAGTTTTCAGTCCATGCAAATGTGTTGGATTGTTAAAAAAGAAGAGATACTTGGACTTAAAGGGACTTTTGTTTTCATGTCTCATCCAAAATATTTGAATACTTTAAAAGTCCATTTTGTTGCTCTTGTTGCACTGAATACTGTGATTTATTTTCTTCATTTTGAAGATATTTGTTGTTGATTTAAATGTGATTTCTATATATTTATTATGTGTTTTTGACTTAAGGAAACTTGATCCACTGAGACTTTGTATCCATATGCAGTCTGCATTGTTTGTCATGCTTTATAAATTAAACTTGGCATAGACTTAAACTCGCTACAGGTTTGCATAGAACTCAATAAAGAGAAGTTACTTATACCGTACCATCTCATTTAATTTATCTGATGTTCCAATCCAGATATCAGGTTCAAGTCAATCACACATCGGCCTTTATTTCACTTTTATAGGACAATGTAAAAATGTGCACCCTATAGTGTATACACCGAATAAGAATAGCCTTCCTTGAATCCACAAAAACCATGCAAGGATGCTTGCCTCAGTGTTGCCACCCCTCATAATTTTAATGCCACCCCTTGCCACCCCATGAATAATTTTCTAGATCCGCCCCTCCACACACACACACACACACACACACACACACACACACACACACACACACACACACACACACACACATACACACACACAACACACAAATCACTCAGACGAACTGAATAACATCCGGACTGAACTGATAAACACACACATGCACAATCACTCTGATATACAACCATCGCACAATTTGCTCATACTTACCAACCTTTTGCAATATTTGTACAATATTTATTTTACTTGCTATTTGCACACAGTATTTTTCCATCATTGCTGTTACTTAGGAATGTCTAATGTTTACTGATTCTCCTCCCACTACCTCAACTCGTGCCTCATTACTACACACAGTACCGAAATGTGTTGTGTTGTTGTCTTCGTCACTCTGTAGCTCTTCGTTTGCACATCTGCACGTGCACTTTGTTGTCTGGTGTCTATTGTTGTCTCTTTTTGTATAGAAATAGATAGTTTTAGGTTAACTTACATTTTTTTTTATAAATCTGTCTGAGCCACTATATCTGAGCCAGTCAGATAATTAGATCTCTTAGTTAACTAGCTGGTTCTGGTAAAGTCGTGTTGTTAATTGATGTTGTTTGTATGTGTGTAGCACTTTGGTCCTGGAGGAACGTTGTCTCGTGTCACTGTGTACTGAACTGTATATGGTGGAAATGACGATAAAAGCCGACTTGACTTACTTGACTTATTTCAGGGGGAATAAAGTTCAACCCCAATTACTTACACTGTACTTGAAATCCAGGTGACAAAGTTTAACGTTTGAAAGAGGACTCCAGATGAGTATTTCCCCATCATCCAGAGATAATGAGCTCAAGTCATGATGATGCCCCGGCCATCCCAGGGTGGGAGATCGAGGGAGCAAAATTAGAGTGTTAGATAAATAAGAGTATTGTGGGTACTTGTAGATTTTAGGACAAAAGCAGGAGCTTTGATCCTTATCAAGGGGGAGGGCTTTAGGACAAGGTAAGGGCAGAGGCCTGCAGACCTCAGGATGAGAGCAGGATCAGGGCGAATGCAGGAACTTATGGCCATTAGGACAAACCTCAGAGCGTGTAGCTTTCTGGACAGAGTTTAAAACATGAGCCGTAGCTTCAGCTTCTTGTGTGTGTGTGTGTGTGTGTGTGTGTGTGTGTGTGTGTATATATATAGGCTCAGAAGCTGATCGTGGGTTTCTGGGGGAAACAGGATCTTGTAACCCAGGACAAGTAGCAGTGGGGGCACCATCAGGATTAGATTTCATAATACACTCTTCTTTATCCTCTACTTTAAATGTCCAGGTACAACACACAGACTTATATACGACTTCTCAGCAAGTCTCACGTTTTTCCATGAAAAGGTCATTGTTATAACAAGCTTTATTTAATAAAAAAGCAAGATATTTTAAAGGTATCTGAAACATGAAACAGTCCTTTTATTATACGTGTTAATTCAAGATGAGTTATTTTCAGTTGATGTTCAGTTGTTTTCTTTTGTTAATTTCTAACAGAACCTGCTTTGCCTACTAACACACATGATGAGCTAAATCAGGTTACACTGCCAACAGCATGATTAAGCGCCAGAAATGTACATTGACCGGCAAATGCCCGGGGGGTAAAAACTAATCAGAATCACTAAAAAAAGTCTGGACAGAGTGTACAGGATTAGGGCTGTCCAGCTTATAGACATCAGGAGCCTCAGGACAAGTGCAAAGCCAGGACAGCGGCAAATAGCTATTTAAATGTACAGCAAGACAGGAACTTCTAAGCATGAGGAGCTTGTGTGTCTGTATATACTGTAGGCTCATAGCTGATTGACCTTGACAAGGAACTGGTACAGTATATCTCTGGAGAGGAGCAGGAGCTTATAGAACCTCTAAAGCTGGAACATATATACATCAGGAGGAGAGCTTGTTCGCCTCAAGACAGGAACGAGTGCCTGAAGCATGAAGTTGTGTGCCTCTGTATGTGCAAGGAACGTTGCAGCTCTCAGGACACAACTGGCAGAGCGCAGACCTGAAGACAGGAGCTGAACTTAGGACAAGAACAGAATCCAGAAAAAGAGCAGTGGGCTGTATTCCTGAAATGTGTGAGGATCAGCATCCGTTATGGAGCCAAAGTCAATTCAGGTCGGCTTTTACTGTCATTTCATCCATATACAGTTTAGTACACAGTGGAACGAAATAATTCCTCCAGGACCAACATGCTACACACAGTGCAACATAAATGTACACAAATTACTCAAACACCTAAATAGCTAAGTGGGATGATGTAGACCTTGGGGCAGACCGAGGACCTTCTAGAATACTGGGGACCTTAGGAGAGAATGGATGCAGGTAGTCCACAGAAACACACACACACACACACACACACACACACACACACACACACACATAGAGTAAAACACACACATAAAGTAATCTACTTCTTTATAGAAATAGATTACTGCTGTGTTTTATTTTAAAATGGGAAAGACAAATCTTGTGTCTACTGGTGTGTGTGTGTGTGTGTGTGTGTGTGTGTGTGTGTGTGTGTGTGTGTGTGTGTGTGTGTGTGTAAAACCAGGTCGATTAAGCATATGGCTTTTTGTGAAACATATGCTTGTTTGTTAGGAGGCCTTTGGCCTTTGAGCTGCAGGACAGAGTGTAATGCGCTAACAGAGACAGAGAGGGACAGAGAGGGACAGAGAGGGACATGGTGAGCTCTTTGGAGCTTGTCTGATGCCAGAAGTGCTCCAGGGGTCACAGCTGTGTGGGAAACCAGGCCATTAGAGCTAAAGGCATGTTTCCACTACAGATTATAGAGTCTTTTGAGAAACTAGACAGATTTGGTTTTGCATTTATACCTTCTTAACCTTAGTCCAGCTTTCACATTTCAAGTCTTCCACGTTTGCTCTGCGAGTGCGGACACATGGGTAGCGAAGGGTGGAGAGTGAACTTTCACTAAAGCTTGTGTGCCCAAAAACTGAGTTCAATCCCAACCATTAGGAGTTTCCTGCTGGTGTCTGGTCCGTGTGGAGTGCATCTCACATTCAACTGCAGTGGAGCTGTGAAGCCTGGCAGCACTGAGAGGAACCTGAGCACAAGTTCCTCTGTGGAGCTCTGCAAGCTCATTAACTCCTGGTCCACAGAGGAGACTGACAATGGTGCAGGAACTAAAATGTAGCCTTAATTCCTGTGTGTGTGTGTGTGTGTGTGTGTGTGTGTGTGTGTGTGTGTGTGTGTGTGGTTAGTTCATAGCTGTGTTACCATGTCACTTCCACTTTAGCTTTTAGCTTTAGCGGAGTTTCCGCTTCGTTTATCTCTCTGTCTTTCTTTATCCAAACCGGACTGATGGATTTACTGAGACCAGCTCAGCACTCTCTCTCTCTCTCTCTCTCTCTCTCACACACACACACACACACACACACACACACACACACACACACACACACACACACACACACGCACACACACAAACATACTGTAGACTGGTCTTGCTCAAACACCATTAGAATTACGCACTCTTTACTTTATAGCTCATATACAGTGTGTGTGTGTGTGTGTGTGTGTGTGTGTGTGTGTGTGTGTGTGTGTGTGTGCTTTACGCACACTGCCTCACTGTTTCACAAAGGTCCAGTTATTAGCCTTCACCAAGTAAACATTAAAATGACTTTAACTTTTTAAAGTTTGGGTAACTACCATAGACCGCTAGTGCTAAATGTTGGGGGACACATCCTGCATGAGCGGGTGTGAGATCACTCACATGACTGAAGCTGTGGCATGGCCCATGAGTTCTGACCTTAACCCCAGGGAAAGTCTCTGGGACGTGCTGGAGAGGAATTTACTAAGCATTTGGACTCTCTTATCATCAATAAAAACTCCCTGAGATGGTAACAGGAAGAAACCTTGAGAGGAACCAGACTCAACAGGGAACCCATCCTCATCTGGGTGATAACGGAGAGCAGGGATTGATCTGCACTCATACTGTGTGTTAGGAGGCTGGAAGTTCAGTATAACAGGAGACGTGTTTAAGTTCATGTGGAGTCCAGTTGGTTATTGGAGACTCAGGTAGACTGTAGGAAACTCCAGTCCGAGATCAAAACAAGATCCCAAACACAAATTAATGCAAGTCTGGATGGAGATATATAAATGTGGACACACTTCATGGTCTTTCCTGACCAGTTGATATTGAGATGTATATCTGCTCCTTCTGCTCTGTAATGCTTCATAACGGCTCTAATCTGAGGTGCTGGTTGTTAATTGGTGATTTCTGAGGCTGGTGACGCTAAATGAACTTCTCCTCTGCAGCAGTAAGTTTTGGTGTCGCTTTCCTGGGAAGGTCTTCATGAGAGACAGTTTCAATATGGAGCTTGATGGGGTTTACAAACACACTCGACACAATACTGTTCTTGTAGGAACTGATCCAGAACAGCTGAGCTTCATGTCTTATAATAACAACTGACTGTATATATATTAGTTTACTATTTGTAATCCTGTGATCCTTTACATGGTTCCTTTTTGTTATTGTCTGTATCTGACTATAAGTAAGTTGAAGAAGTTCAACCTCTTCTGTAGAAGACCAACACACACACAACACTGTGGTGTGAAAGAGAGATGCAGGTACTGAGGCCTGTGTGTGTGTGTGTGTGTGTGTGTGTGGGTGGATGACTGACTCAACATCAGCCGTGAAAATGCTTTTAGCACGTCTACCGCGTTTCTATTTCACCAACCTCTAATCATGTCCAAGAACAAACTCGCCGTGTTCCTGAGCTACAGATCTGTAACATTTACTCTAAAATCCACCATCAACTGTCTCTCCAGCAGAACCACGATTATTGTAGTATATGATATGATGTGTAAATATGACTTTTTAAGTATTTCAAAATCTTTCTATTTCCCAGTTTCCAGTGTCTCCGAATCACAAATTTTTCCTAGTCTCCAGCACTAGCTAGTTTCATGCGTATCTCTCAATCACCAGTGTCTCAAGTTTCCAGTGTCTCCCAGTATCCAGTGTCTCCTAGTCTCTAGTGTCTCCCAGTATCCAGTGTCTCCTAGTCTCCAGTGTCTCCCAGTATCCAGTGTCTCCTAGTCTCCAGTGTCTCCCCGGATCCAGTGTCTCCCAGTATACAGTGTCTCCTAGTCTCCAGTGTCTCCCAGTCTCCCGTGTCTCACAGTCTCCCAGTATCCAGTGTCTCCTAGTATCCAGTGTCTCCCAGGATCCAGTGTCTCCCAGTCTCCAGTGTCTCCAAGTCACCAGTGTCCCCTAGTCTCCAGTGTCTCCTAGTCTCCAGTGTCTCACAGTTTCCAGTGTCTCCAAGTTTTCAGTGTCTCCTAGTCACCAATGTCTCCCAGTCTCTTGTGTCTCCCAGGATCCAGTGTCTCCTAGTATCCAGTGTCTCCCAGTATCCAGTGTCTCTTAGTCACCAGTGTTTCCCAGTATGCAGTGTCTCCTAGTATTTAGTGTCTCCCAGTATCCAGTGTCTCCTAGTATCCAGTGTCTCCTAGTCACCAGTGTCTCCCAGTATCCAGTGTCTCCTAGTCACCAGTGTCTCCCAGTATCCAGTGTCTCCTAGTCACGAGTGTCTTCCAGTATCCAGTGTCTCCTAGTCACCAGTGTCTCCCAGTATCCAGTGTCTCCTAGTCTCCAGTGTCTCCTAGTCACCAGTGTCTCCCTGTATCCAGTGTCCCCTAGTCTCCAGTGTCTCCTAGTCTCCAGTGTCTCACAGTTTCCAGTGTCTCCCAGTTTTCAGTGTCTCCTAGTCACCAATGTCTCCCAGTCTCCAGTGTCTCCTAGTATCCAGTGTCTCCCAGTATCCAGTGTCTCCTAGTCACCAGTGTCTCCCAGTCTCCAGTGTCTCCTAGTCACCAGTGTCTCCCAGTATCCAGTGTCCCCTAGTCTCCAGTGTCTCCCAGTTTCCAGTGTCTCCCAGTTTTCAGTGTCTCCCAGTCTCCAGTGTCTCCCAGGATACAGTGTCCCCTAGTCACCAGTGTCTCCCAGTATCCAGTGTCTCCCAGTATCCAGTGTCTCCCAATATCCAGTGTCTCCTAGTCTCCAGTGTCTCCCCGGATCCAGTGTCTCCCAGTATACAGTGTCTCCTAGTCTCCAGTGTCTCCCAGTCTCCCGTGTCTTCCAGTCTCCCAGTATCCAGTGTCTCCCAGTCTCCAGTGTCTCCTAGTCACCAGTGTCCCCTAGTCTCCTGTGTCTCACAGTTTCCAGTGTCTCCTAGTCACCAGTGTCTCCCAGTATCCAGTGTCTCCTAGTATCCAGTGTCTCCCAGTAACCAGTGTCTCCTAGTCACCAGTGTCTCCCAGTCTCCAGTGTCTCCTAGTCTCCAGTGTCTCACAGTTTCCAGTGTCTCCAAGTTTTCAGTGTCTCCTAGTCACCAATGTCTCCCAGTCTCTTGTGTCTCCCAGGATCCAGTGTCTCCTAGTATCCAGTGTCTCCCAGTATCCAGTGTCTCTTAGTCACCAGTGTTTCCCAGTATCCAGTGTCTCCTAGTCACCAGTGTCTCCCAGTATCCAGTGTCTTCTAGTCTCCAGTGTCTCCTAGTCACCAGTGTCTCCCAGTATCCAGTGTCCCCTAGTCTCCAGTGTCTCCTAGTCTCCAGTGTCTCCCAGTTTTCAGTGTCTTCTAGTCTCCAGTGTCTCCTAGTCACCAGTGTCTCCCAGTATCCAGTGTCCCCTAGTCTCCAGTGTCTCCTAGTCTCCAGTGTCTCCCAGTTTTCAGTGTCTCCTAGTCACCAGTGTCTCCCAGTATGCAGTGTCTCCTAGTCTCCAGTGTCTCCTAGTCACCAGTGTCTCCCAGTATCCAGTGTCCCCTAGTCTCCAGTGTCTCCTAGTCTCCAGTGTCTCACAGTTTCCAGTGTCTCCCAGTTTTCAGTGTCTCCTAGTCACCAATGTCTCACAGTCTCCTGTGTCTCCCAGTATCTAGTGTCTCTTAGTCACCAGTGTCTCCCAGTATCCGGTGTCTCCTAGTATCCAGTGTCTCCCAGTCTCCAGTGTCTCCTAGTCACCAGTGTCTCCCAGTATCCAGTGTCCCCTAGTCTCCAGTGTCTCACAGTTTCCAGTGTCTCCCAGTTTTCAGTGTCTCCTAGTCACCAATGTCTCCCAGTCTCCTGTGTCCCCTAGTCACCAGTGTCTCCCAGTATCCAGTGTCCCCTAGTCTCCAGTGTCTCACAGTTTCCAGTGTCTCCCAGTTTTCAGTGTCTCCTAGTCACCAATGTCTCCCAGTCTCCTGTGTCTCCCAGGATCCAGTGTCCCCTAGTCACCAGTGTCTCCCAGTATCCAGTGTCTCCTAGTCACCAGTGTCTCCCAGTATCCAGTGTGTCCCAGTATCCAGTGTCTCCTATTCTCCAGTGTCTCCCAGTCTCCTGTGTCTCCCAGGATCCAGTGTCTCCTAGTCTCCAGTGTCTCCTAGTATCCAGTGTCTCCTAGTCACCACTGTCTCCCAGTATCCAGTGTCTCCCAGTATCCAGTGTCTCCTAGTCACCAGTGTCTCCCAGTATACTTTGTGTCCTAGTCTCCAGTGTCTCCCAGGATCCAGTGTGTCACAGTTTCTTGTGTCTCCCAGTATCCAGTGTCTCCTAGTTTCCAGTGTGTCACAGTATCCAGTGTGTCACAGTTTCCAGTGTCTCTCTGTCACCAGTGTCTCCCAGTCTCCTGTGTCTCCCAGGATCCAGTGTCTCCTAGTCTCCAGTGTCTCCCAGTCACCAGTGTCTCCCAGTATCCAGTGTCTCCTAGTCACCAGTGTCTCCCAGTATCCAGTGCCTCCTAGTCACCAGTGTCTCCTAGTCACCAGTGTCTCACGGTATCCAGTGTCTCCCAGTATCCAGTGTCTCCCAGGATCCAGTGTCTCCTAGTCTCTAGTGTCTCCTAGTCTCTAGTGTCTCCCAGTATCCAGTGTCTCCTACTCACCAGTATCTGCCAGTATCCAGTGTTTCCTAGTCTCCAGTGTCTCCTAGTCACCAGTGTCTCCTAGTCACCAGTGTCTCCCAGTATCCTGTGTCTCGTATTCTCCTAGGTTGCAGAGCTTAGTTTGTACTGTTCCATACTTTAAAATGTCCCCTAGTTTTCATTGTCGTCTATCTTGTATCTACTGTCTGGTTGTTCAATTAGGTGTATAAACAAGCTTCAGTTAGTACAGAATGCAGCAGCGAGAGTCCTCACTAGAACCAGAAAATACGAGCACATCACCCCTATCTTATCTACACTGCATTGGCTCCCTGTGAAATTTTGCATCGATTTTAAGATACTACTTTTGACATTTAAAGCACTAAATGGTCTCGCGCCACAGTATTTGAGTGAACTGTTAGTGTCTTACGATCCGCCACGCCTACTTCGATCAAAGAATGCAGGCTGCCTGTCAGTACCACGTAGTATTAAAACTACAGCAGGGGGCAGAGCTTTTTTCTTACAAAGCCCCAAAGTTATGGAATAGTCTTCCTATTAATGTTCGGGACTCAGACACAGTCTCAGTGTTTAAGTCTAGGCTAAAAACCTATTTATTTAGCCAAGCATTTTTGTAAATAGATTAACCTTAGGTAAAGGAGCAGATCTGGGGGACTCATGGACGTAGAGTATTCTGGTGAACTGGTATGTTTAGATGCTGTCCTCCCCACTCTCATTGATCACTCAGGTTTGTTGACGGTGAGGTGATTGGTTGCTTTACATCTCAGGGAGCCCTCATGTTTGTGTTTCCTTCTGGCTCTCCCTTTTAGTTATGCTGTTATAGTTAGTCCTGCCGGAGTCTCTGCTTGCACTTTGCACTAAATATACATTCACCTATACATGCTGACTGTGACCATACCTAACTGCCATCTCTCCTTATTTTCTGTTCTCTCCTTTTCTGCTCTCTTCTCTCTCTCTCTCTCCCCCTCTTCTTTCCCTCTCTCTGTTTCTCTGTCGAGCTATACATGTTTCGCTCCTGAGTTGCCAGTGATCCAGACCCCTCTGCCCTCTGGAGCCGTCTAACCCATCCTGGAGTCCTGCTTCTGGTTGGAGATCTCGTCGCATGGATGCCCCGTGTGGTCTGCCTGGATTCGTATGGTGGCTGGGGATGGTTTCCATGAAGACTCTCCTGTCATCGAGTGATGCTCTGGGGACCTGTGACTTCAGTTGTTCGATAACTCAGGACCGGAATCCCCTACAGTCTACCTGAGCCTTCAGGAACAAACTGGACTCCTTTTAATTTTAATTTTAACACATCTCCTGTTATACTGAACTTCCAGCCTCCTAACACACAGTATGAGTGCAGATCAAATCCCTGCTCTCCGTTATCACCCAGATGAGGATGGGTTCCCTGTTGAGTCTGGTTCCTCTCAAGGTTTCTTCCTATTACCATCTCAGGGAGTTTTTCCTTGCCACCGTCGCCCTCGGCTTGCTCATCGGGGACAATCTTGTCATTTTGATTCATATACATTGCATACAAACTTACTTCTTTTTATTGTGTAAAGCTGCTTTGCGACAATGTCAATTGTTAAAAGCGCTATATAAATAAAATTGACTTGACTTGTATCTAGTTTTACAGCTATTTTCATAGTTCTGTAATTTTGCTGTAAGTTTCCTACTCACCAGTTTCCCCCTAGTTTCTACTGCCCCCTACTTACCACATAGTTTAACTCTGTCTCTATCTCTCTGTAACAAACACGCTACTATTATTGAAAATAATAACTTGCCGTTAACAAAATCAGGGTTGGATAAGGACCACCAGAAAGCAATTTTTATGTAATCAAAAGTGTATATACATTTATTTACAGTGTCACACCAGTGTCGCTCCCCGTGCCTTCTCACTCACACTCACACACGTACACAGATTCCATGAGCTCTTTTTCCCCGTTCCCACGCAAGTCCATAGATACAATAAATACAAGCCTCCGCAGGGTCTTCAGTATGCAGTGTCTCCCCAGATGACCGCTGAGAGGGTTGTCATGGGCGTATTGTAGATATTGCGGTCGCAGAGATGTTGGGATGACCAGCTGGAGGAGGCAACAGTAAAAGACCTTGGTGTGATTATAGATTCCAGCCTTTCGTTTGAAGCACATGTAGATAATATCACCAGGATAGCTTTCTTTCACCTTAGAAATATTGCCAAGATAAGAAACATATTGTCACTAAATGATGCAGAAAAACTAGTTCATGCTTTTATCACGTCTAGGTTGGACTATTGTAACGCCTTACTGTCTGGTTGTTCAATTAGGTGTATAAACAAGCTTCAGTTAGTACAGAATGCAGCAGCGAGAGTCCTCACTAAAACCAGAAAATACGAGCACATCACCCCTATCTTATCTACACTGCATTGGCTCCCTGTGAAATTTCGCATCGATTTTAAGATACTACTTTTGACATTTAAAGCACTAAATGGTCTCGCGCCACAGTATTTGAGTGAACTGTTAGTGTCTTACGATCCGCCACGCCTACTTCCATCAAAGAATGCAGGCTGCCTGTCAGTACCACGTATTATTAACACTACAGCAGGGGGCAGAGCTTTTTCTTACAAAGCCCCGAAGTTATGGAATAGTCTTCCTATTAATGTTCGGGACTCAGACACAGTCTCAGTGTTTAAGTCTAGGCTAAAAACCTATTTATTTAGCCAAGCATTTTTGTAAATAGATTAACCTTAGGTAAAGGAGCAGATCTGGGGGACTCATGGACGTAGAGTATTCTGGTGAACTGGTATGTTTAGATGCTGTCCTCCCCACTCTCATTGTTCACTCAGGTTTGTTGACGGTGAGGTGATTGGTTGCTTTACATCTCAGGTTCCCCTCATGTCTGTGTTTCCTTCTGGCTCTCCCTTTTAGTTATGCTGTTATAGTTAGTCCTGCCGGAGTCTCTGCTTGCACTAAATATACATTCACCTATACATGTTGACTGTGACCAGACCTAACTGCCATCTCTCCTTATTTTCTGTTCTCTCCTTTTCTGCTCTCTCCTCTCTCTCTCTCCCCCTCTTCTTTCCCTCTCTCTGTCTCTCTGTCGAGCTATACATGTTTCGCTCCTGAGTTGCCAGTGATCCAGACCCCTCTGCCCTCTGGAGCCGTCTAACCCATCCTGGAGTCCTGCTTCTGGTTGGAGATCTCGTCGCATGGATGCCCCGTGTGGTCTGCCTGGATTCGTATGGTGGCTGGGGATGGTTTCCATGAAGACTGTCCTGTCATCGAGTGATGCTCTGGGGACCTGTGACTTCAGTTGTTCGATAACTCAGGACCGGAATCCCCTACAGTCTACCTGAGCCTCCGGGAACAAACTGGACTCATTTTAATTTTAAAACATCTCCTGTTATACTGAACTTCCAGTCTTACACATTATTATGCTGAGCAATTCCTGCTATCCGTTATCACCCAGATGAGGATGGGTTCCCTGTTGAGTCTGGTTCCTCTCAAGGTTTCTTCCTATTACCATCTCAGGGAGTTTTTCCTTGCCACCGTCGCCCTCGGCTTGCTCATCAGGGACAATCTTGTCATTTTGATTCATATACATTGCATAAAAACTTACTTCTTTTTATTGTGTAAAGCTGCTTTGCGACAATGTCAATTGTTAAACGCGCTATATAAATAAAATTGACTTGACTTGACTACACCCGTCCTGTTTGGGGATCTGCCGATAGAGAAATTGATTTATTATGCGGTAATGTATTTTTTTAACGTCAGGATCTAACCTTGCCTCTTTCCACAGTGTATGAAGCGTCTCATCCGCCTTCTGGGCCTTCTCCAGCTCCTCCCAGTCACAAGGCAGGCCCCACTGCAGATCATTGCCTCGGTGTACTGCCAAATGGGCATTCGTAGCCTCTTCCTCCCAGCACCGTGACAGGGAATCAGGGACGACGTTGCACTGCCCCTTACGGTACTGAACTACGAACGCCTGCAGCCTGAGTACCCAGCGGGTTAGATGTGAGGAGGGGTTCGGCTGATTAAAAACCCAGGTTAAAGCAGCATGGTCTGTGATGATGGTAAAAGCTTTGCCTTCCAGATACTGATGCCATTTCTCCACAGCCCACACCACAGCCAGACATTCTTTCTCTGATGCTGAATACCTGCTTTCCGCACCATGTAGCAGCCGGGAGGCGTAGGCGATCACGTGTTCCCCATCTTCGTGATCTTGGGTGAGTACTGCACCCAGGCCAATGTTGCTGGCATCTGTCTGCACCTTGAAGGGGCGGCTGAAGTCTGGAGCTGTTAAAACCGGTGTGTCTTGAAGAGCTGTTCTCAGATCCTCATAGGCTGACTGGCATTCAGAAGTCTATGCCCACTTGGCTCCTTTCTTCTTCAGAGCGTGTAAGGGAGCTCTGAGAAGTGGGGGATGAAATGGTGGTACCAACCAGCCAGACCTAGGAAGCGCTGTGGCTCCTTCAGGTTGCAGGGAACGGGGTAAGTTCGTATAGCTGCTACCTTGGCTTCTTCAGTTTTTATGCCTTCAGCCGATATGATGTGTCCCAGAAAGGAGAGGGATGTCTGACAGAGGTTGCATTTTTTCAGGTTGACTGTGAGACCAGCAGCTTCGAGAAGTGCAAATATCTGTTGGAGATGGTTAAGGTGAGAAGTGGTGTCCTTTGAATAAACAACGATGTCATCAATGTAAACAAAACAATACTTTCCTATGGCTTCCGCCAGACACGAAGTCATAAGTCTCTGAAACGTTGCTCCTGCATTTTTCAGGCCGAAGGGAAGACAGAGGAACTCATATTGGTTGTTCTTTGTGACGAATGCTGTTTTGGGGATGCTATCTGGATGCATTGCCACCTGCCAATATCCACTACGCAGATCTAATGAGCTGAACACAGTTGCCCCATAGAGAGCCTCCAAGATCTCGTGGACCTGGGGCATAGGGAAGCTATCTAGTGGTGTTTTGCTGTTCAGGGCCCTAAAGTCTACACAAAAGCGGGTCCCACCATCTTTTTTTCCCACCAGTACGACCGGTGCGGCCCACGGCGAGGTGGACGGTCTAATGATACCGGCTTCCAGCATCTTGGCGACCTCTTCCTCCACAATTTGCTGTTTGTGGACAGGGACAGGGTAAGCCTTTTTCCTGACTGGTCTTTCGTCGGTGGTGTAATTGCCTTAGTGTGGCCAATTCGGTCAGTGCACACTGTCGGCCACTCTAACAATAGCTCCTGCAACTGATACTTGTGTTCTTCTGACAGAGAAGCGTTGCTGACCAAGCTGGAGATGGCGGATTTGGAGGCATCAGACACTGAGGGTAATGGATTGGCCACATACAGGGAGACTTGCTTCACAGGTGGTTTGAAAGTAGAAGGGTGTGAGCAGCTGTTGGGAGAGGGAGGATGAGGAGTGGCAGTAGCGACCGGTTGCGCACTCATCATGGCTTTCAACTGTGAGTCTCGCCTCTTCATGCACTCCACCATGGAGCGGCCTACATTGTTCAATTGCTCCTCACACTGCCTTTTCACTGTCTGACACAGTTGTTCCATCTCCTCCTGAGCATTCTCCAGTTTACATTGGTAGGTTAATACCTCGGTGTTGTGGATGCGTTGCAGCTCACCCACCTGATCCGACAGCTCATCCATTCGCCGGGTGAGATTGTCTTCCAACGCCTGCAGAGCCGTTTCTAGCTGGCTGAGGCGGGCTGCTAGCACCATGGAGATGAGGCTTGGGTCGTCTTCAGCGTCGACGGGAGGAGGAGGTGGAGGCAGCGGTTCATCAGCGAGCGGTGGCTCTACCCCATCATCAC
>CM059207.1:40474003-40481503 GCA_030347435.1 Clarias fuscus
GTGTGTGTGTGTGTGTGTGTGTGTAAGTGCTGTGCAAACCGAACAGGTCACTTTGTGACATTGCGTGAGCTCACATGTTTTGTTCTGATTGCTGTAGGTGTGTGTGTGTGTGTGGTTGTGTGTGTGTGTGTGTGTGTGTGTGTGTGTGTGTGTGTGTGTGTGCCCTCCCTCAGCCTGAGAGAGCGTTTGAATGTTTAATCTTTCTTCTCAGCAGTTCTCTGTTCCATGTGAAGCAGTCGTGAACATCGCCACCCTGCGTCAGTGACTGTGTGAGTTAAAAACACTCCGCATGTACTGAGTTACACAAACATCACTTGGTTGGAACACACTCTTACCTTCCTTCCCTCAGTTACCACAAGCGGTCTAGCTTAGCATTAGCATAACTCCACTGCTATGTGTTCTAATGTTAATGTAAATGAAGCTGCATTCAGTGGTGCGTCGTCGCCGACAGCGAGCGGTTTGACCCCTGCAGTGCTGCTGTCACTCAGATCGGCCGTGATGATAATTATGCATAACTTTATGGCTTAATGTAATTTTAATTGATGGTTATATAAAATTCACCCCTGTACAGCTCACAGGAATGTGAAGTCTAGCTAGCAGAAATGTATGCTGGGCCACATGTGGGCCCAGGAGTGTGTTACAGAGCACATATGATCACCATGGTAACAGATCAAAAACCATGGCACCGAGACACACCTGCAACAACCAAGTCCTGTGCACTGGTGCACTGCGGTTCACCATAACTATGACTAACTATTGTGACTAATTATTTGCACTCAGGTTTGGGATCTGGACACTTTGTGCTGCTCATTTGTGGTATTTTCACTAATAAATAAAGTTTCATATGATTTCAATAATAAAGATGATTCTTTGGACAAACACATACAATAAGCCTGTGATTCAAGTGATCCATCTCCAGGCAGCGGTCAAGCGGTAATGGTGTGTAAAATTACAGCTCCATTAAAAGACAAATGATGCACTACTGTGTTAAAAAAAAAGCGCTTTTGTATATGTTATCAAAAAAACACACAAGTATTTAGTTAGCAAATCAGGTCACTTTAATTGTAAACCTACAAACCTATTGAAAAAGCTACACACACACACACACACACACACACACACACACACTGATACACACCGGCTCAGCTGTTGTGTCTGGCCGCCGAAGACTTTTTCCATTTTTCCCTTAATGAAAATGCTTCTTGCCCCCCCCCCCCTCCCTCCCTCCCTCCCCCCTCTTTCTCTCATCCCTCCATCTTTCCTCTCCTCCTTTCCTCACTTTCACTCCCCTCCACCTCGCTGTGGCAACCGACTCCATCTGTAAACCAAACCAAACATCAAATATTTAGCATATCATTAATGAGTTTTCCATTCCACACACACACACACACACACACACACACACACACACACACACACACACACACACACACACACACACACACACACTCATAATTAACTCAAACCACTCTAATTTGCATTTGTACACACACACATACATTACCACCACTCAAAAGTTTGGGATCACTTGCAAATTTATTTATGTTTCTTTAATTTTTTTCATTCTACAACAATACTGTGGATTTCCAAACTATAAAATAAGACACACAGGATGGACTTAGTTAATTAACTAACACCAGTAACAGTCAGTTGTTATTATAAGACATGAAGGTCGGCTGTTCTGGATCAGTTCCTACAGGAACAGTATTGTGTGTCGAGTGTGTTTGTAAACCCCATCGAGCTCCATGATGAAACTGTCTCTCATGAAGACCTTCCCAGGAAAGCGAGACCAAAACTTACTGCTGCAGAGGAGAAGTTCATTTAGAGTCACCAGCCTCAGAAATCACCAATTAACCACCAAGCAGCACCTCAGATTAGAGCCGTTATGAAGCTTCACAGAGCAGAAGGAGCAGATATACATCTCAATATCAACTGTTCAGAGGAGATTATTGTGTGTTTTAGATAAACACAACTTTAAAGGAAAAAAAACTTCTGGGCACAAATTGGACATTGTTCTACCTGATGAGCAAGCTGAGGGTAACGAAAACTCCCTGAGATAACAATCGGAAGAAACCTTGGGAGGAACCAGACTCATTAGGGTGACATCAGAAAGCATGATCATGTATCTTGCGATAACTGTGTGTTCTGAGGTCAAAAGTGCAACTATATAACACAAAGTGCAATTAAAAGGACTTTGAAAGTCAAAGTCCGCTTTGTTGATGTTACCAGCTGTTTACTGATAAAGACTTGGGTACATTTTTTTCTGTCCTTAAACTATTCAAGCGATTGTTCTCATAGGCCACTAAAGTCAAACCGAAAGCCATCTTCATGGTTATTAAGTGGAACTGTCCTCAGTTATCACATCAATCTACTGGAAAACAATAAAGAGACATTAGCAGCAGTTAGTGTCTCCATGTGACAAGAACTCCAAACAGAAGTGTGGAACCAGGGTGTATCAGACAGGTGTAGAGAGCAGAAGGGGTCTGGATCGAGAGCCACGTGTAGCTCAACACAGAGAGAGAGAGGAGTTAGGTATGATCACAGTCACGTAATGCATAAGGTGAAAGTACATCACTGCTCAAAAGTTTGGGATCACTTGAAAATGTTTTTGTTTTCTTAAGAAAAACTCATTTTCATGAAATTCACAACAATTTTATCCATTTCGCAGACAAAGCTAGACTGACTGTAATGGAGCGGCCAGCACAGTGTCGGGATCTGAACCCTATTGAGCCGTTGTTGTGGGAGCAGCTTGACCGTGTGGTACGGAAGAAGATTCCATCACGCCAATCCACCTAATGGGAGATGCTCCAGGAAGAACTGTGTGAAATCTCATCAGCTTATCTTAAAACTGACAGCTAGAAAGTCTGCCAGGCTGAATTACTGCAAAACGTGGTTTGTTTTGATGAAGGAAAAGTTTGGAGATCACAATCATCATTTTGATCAAAGTCATTATTTCTAACTCTGACAGCGTCAGCATGTCTTGTGTTTCTCTATATTTTCTATTTAGACTAATTCTGTGTGTGTTTCCTTTGAGTCCCCCAGACCTGCTCCTTTACTTTAATAGACGACGTCTCCAGCGTCAGCGTGGTGTGACAGTCAGAGGTGCTGCTACTGTCAGGTTTGCCACAGAGAACTTCTCACAGATCATTTTAGGCTTCTTTGCCATTTCTCAATAAAGTCTCCAAAAATATATAATAAAATAATAATAATAAATAAAATAATAACAATAATAATAATAATAATAATAATACTTATTATTATTATTCACTTAGCAGCACACACACTTTGGCCAGCCACATAGTGTAAAAGAAAACATGATTCTTCTGACCAGGCCACCTTCTTCCACTGCTCCATGGTCCAGTTCTGATACTTTTGGTGGAGGACACGGGGTCAGTATGGGCACCTGGACCAGTCTGCAGCTATGCAGCTCCATACCTTACAAACTGGAACTATCAGAGCCAGCATCCACCCATGACCCTGTCTCTGGGTCACTGGTTTTCCTTTCTTGGAGCACTTTATATGGGTCCTGACCACTGCAGACCACAGACATCCCACAGACATAACAGACTGCTTCCGGTTCCTCCGCATAAACCTCTGCTACTTAGGAAGTACAACATCCCCATTTTTAACTCCACATTGTTCATTTCTAAATATTCAGTCAGGCTGAACATTTTCTGAACATTTGATCTACTAAATCATGTGATAATAAAAAGCAAAATGTAAACAATGCAGTCTGACAGGAGCTAGAAGGGTGTGAAAGAACAATAAATTAATCTAATCATGTCCTTTAGCAGATCATGTAAAAGCTGTGAATGGCCTTCTTTACCGATCTGTCGCATAGCATGGAGTTTAACAAGAATACATTTTTTATCATAGAGGGAGAAATATATATATACAGTATATATATATAAATATATATATTTCTTTTTTGAGAGTCGGTCTGTACGGTCCGCAGTACTGAGGAGAGAGCAGCTGCCTGACCACGCCCACATTCACACCCAGTCACAGAAGCACTTTCAGCAACAACACATCTCTTAAACGACACGCCTCACGTCTCTGCACTAATCACTTCTAAGTCCTCATCTGTGTCGTTCTGTTCACGGCTAACACAAGCTGTAACGCTAGCTTCTAACACGAGGCTGAATCCCAAATCCCTCCGCACCCCTGATAGGGCAGCACTCTGATCGTGTGTGGAACAAGGTATGTACACCAGCAAACTGGCTTTGCATTTAGTGTTATGTGGGTTTTGACCCCTGAACCCGAAGGTTAACAAACCTGATATTCTAAAGCTTGTTTTATATTGTTTTCTGGTTAAAGACCTCCACATGTTTTTCATCTCTCAGATCGCAGTAAACCTCTCTAAAGTACTTTAAAACAAAGATAAAGAGATTTCAGGTTTTATTAGCATTGACGTGTCATGTACTCATGCACTTGTGTGTGTGTGTGTGTGTGTGTGTGTGTGTGTGTGTGTGTGTGTGTGTGTGTGTGTGTGTGTGTGCATTGAATAACAAAGAGTCCAGGCTACTATTGTGTGTGTTGTAAGATTTTAATATTTAATGATATCATCATGTTACCCTGGAACACTGACCTCCTGCCCTCAGAGAAAACTTGGGAAAGAACATTCTTAATCACACACACACACACACACACACACACACACACACACACACACACACACACACACACACACACACACACAATCTTTGTAACATATTAATATTTTGCTTATTGATGGATTAAGAAATAAAGAAAACGTCTTATCCTCACTGTGCTCATCCAAAAGTCTGCAGTATCACCATGTATTTCTATACTCATGGAGACACAAGAGTAACCACAAAGTGCTCCAAAAGTCTCTTTCCCTCTCCCTTTTCTCTCCCAAAGGCTTTCTGGTGGGCCAGGAGATTCCTCCAACAATCTTTATCAGGCGTTGTGACGTGGAGGCAGTTCCAGTGGTTTAACTGGGCATGAACATGGGGACTGGGATGAACATTCAGCCAGATTCAGCCATGGCGATGGCACTGGGCCCAGGCTTTAAGATGAAGCTGGGACAAACACACAGGGCTAAAATACGTTGCTGGTTCTACATCCTTAAATCCCAGTGGAGGTACCAGTAAGCATGGTTCTCACAAGGCTGTGCTGTGCTGCTGGGATGATGTCCTCAAAGGTGGGTGGTGAATGAAGTGTGATGTCCTCACAGACAACTGGAAGAACAAGTCCATCACTCTCAAACCCAGCAGGCAACCCTCGTTTGGCAGAGGATGCTGCTGTGCCAGGTGGAGGAGACAGTCACAGGTGCTGGCGCAGGTCGGGCAGGGCGTGGCTCAAGTGTGGCAGGGCGTGGCTATGGTTGATTTCTTTCCAGTAGTGGACTCACCATCAGTGGACGGATTCTCTGGTAAGTCATTGGGCCGAGGATCTACTGGACGTCCCTATGATGGATCATGGTCCTCAAGTTCTAGAAATGGCCACTAAACATCTAACGTCTGCCCATGCCCTTGCCATAACACACACACACACACACACACACACACACACACACACACACTGTCCTTCAAAGTCACACAGACTCCCAGTGAGATGTGATAAGCTCACTCATCTACTTCACTTTAATAAGGTGTTAAAAGACTTCCTCCCCCACGAAATTTTCCCTTTCACACACACACACACACACACACACACACACACACACACACACACACACACACACACACACACACAGAAGCATTTGAACCATTTGAACCCTCATCTGAATACCCATAACAAGATACATTCTGGGGGAGCAGATAAGTGATCACTTAAATCCATTTAGATATCACACTCACGTCAGGGGGTAAACAACACAAGAGACCCACACACACACAGGCGCGCACACACACACACACACACACACACACACACACACACACACGCACGCACTTATGGACACACACACAATCACAGAGGCCCATGTGTGCCAAATACACCTGATAGAAGAGAACATAACAGAAAATGACACACACACACACACACACACACACACACACACACACACACACACAATGTGAGTGGGAAGAAGTAAAGCCTTTTCAAAGAAACAGAAACACAGTTGGACAGGAGGTTGAAAAATAAGATGAAGGGTGAGTGTGTGTGAGTCAACGCGTAATGGTTTTGAATCTGTGGAGACATTTAAACTCTCTCTGTCTCCCACTGATATCATGTACAGAGTTGTAATGAAGCGAGTCTCGAAAGGGGCAGAACCCCACAAAAATACTCTGCACTGTTCAGAATGAGCAGATCCGTAGGTCGCTACTCCGCGGAGTTCTGAACAGTCAGAGGCGCGGCCATCTAAACACGTGACTGCTAGGCAACACCGCCACAAGGCAATCAACACAAACACACCACACCTGGCACACCTGGCAGCGTGTGTATTTAAGGGTCCATTTAGGTAGCACTGGTATGCTATTAAGGCCAAAGATCAAGAGGCCAAGAAAAGACAAAGCGCGCTCAAGAGAGAGAGGACAAGACCCAGGCTCTGTCTCCCTACGACAAGCGTCTAGTGTCTACACCCCAGGAGGGGGAGGCATCAGGTCCGACCCAAAAGTCAAGAGCCTCTTCCTACCAGCTACGCTTTCAGGGGGCGGGATCTGGAGAGCCCGAAGGGAGGTGCTAATTGATTAGCCACAGGAAATTGTATTGCCGGGAGGCTAGCTGCAGCACTGGACATTCCAGTCAAACTGCTCGGTCCTGTTGGTCTCCCTGGCTGGACAGCCAATTAATTACCAAACGATGTGGGTCTTGTTAGGGGCAGAACCGTGCAAAAATTCTCTGCACTGTTCAGAACGGGTAGATCTGCAGGTCACTACCGCGCGGAGTTCTGAACAGGCAGAGACGCGGCCATGTAAACACTTGACTGCTAGGCAAAGACTCAGCCCCCATCTCCCTAAGACAAGAGACAGAGAGAGCAACACGCATTCAGTGTGCTCTATTTGTTCAAGTTAAGAGTGCAAAGAACAAATAAAGAAATTATTTCGTATAAATCCTCAGTGAGAGCAGAAGCCCAGAGAGAAAATAGGTTTTATTTTTAATTTCCAGAGGCCCGTGCATTCTCGTGCAGACGGTGGAGCTCTGTTTATTTTGTGTTTTCAGTTTTCTTTTTCAGTTAATTCATTAATAACCCCACACTATCTCCAAACAGGAGGGTCTTCCAGTGTGTATCATAAGCACTCGCACAACCTCCTATGTTGTTGACTTCCTCAGAAGATCTGCATTAGGCCTCTTATAAACACTATTGCATCTCGTAGTGCAGCTCTCCAATCTACACGACTGTCACGGTGTGCGCCCAAATCTATTATCGCCCCTCACTCACTTCGTAGGCTCCCTAAGTAGGCGGCACCCCTTCTGCAGGTGTGCGAAGGGATGGGGCCGCCTATGCGGGCCGGCTGGCAGTGATTAACGTTAATAGGATCTCGGGCTTGCTCCGCATTATAAAAGCAAGGCGCGGAGTTTAGTCCGGGGTCCGAG
>CM059207.1:40486503-40596503 GCA_030347435.1 Clarias fuscus
CACAGCACCATAGCAGCAGCTCAGCGCTGGGTTCTCCTGCCCTCTTGTGGACTTCATCTACAGTGTTGGATGAGGGCAGTGCAGACTGCTGATCTCTCCATCATCATCATCATCATCATCATGACCACAGACTCCAGCTCCAGCAGCAGTGTTATTGATGCAGTCAAGAACAGTAAAGTGGGTGAACTGGAGAGGGAAAGACAAGATCCATGAGTATGTCACACAGCTCTCATGTTCCTATTGGTTTCACCTGATACACTGTGAATCTGTGTGTAACAGCTGAACATCTGTTTGTGCGCAGGAAATATCCAAATCCAATACTCAGGGTTTTAAAGACATTAGACATTAAAATTAAACAAACAGTTAAAGGTTCCTCTATAGTTCATTTATAATTGACTTTATGTTATGTATTGAGGATCTCACTGAAATGAGGTCATTTATAGTTCTATTATTATCTCTAGTATAAACACAGCGCTGGTGAGAGAAGAGTTCCACCTCATCACAGAGCACATTTATTCATTTATTCACAAATTCAAAGATTTACAAAGGAAATTGCATTACATATGTGATTATTTCACAAAGAAACAAACAACCTAAAAAGACATGTACGTTAATGCTACATTTTATTAAACCCACCACTTTTACAGTGTCAGACATTCAGCACCAAGAATCAAAACAAAGTGTAATAATCATTTACACAGATTCAAATTCAAATACTGGTATTTCCCTTAATCCCAAAGTGGATCTTATTTATGTCTCTATTCATTCAATAATAAAGGCTTTCATTAATACTTTATGATTTTGACTTATTGTGGTAACTTTACTTGTTTATAATAAAACGTTAATAAAAGATGTTCAGTCTTATCTTCAGTGGCTGCAGAAGCAGGAATGGAATGGAAACTGCTTGGTGTGGAAATGAAGCTTTGTTCAGTGTTGACGGGAGTGTCAACTATTCCCGGAGAAAAACACAGTTTTCTAAATCTAAAGCTACAATGTTGGCGTGTTATTGATCTAAACTACATGACAGACAGTTCAGAAACAGAAGGTTAGTGAATTTTGTAAATGTTTTATAAATTATTTTGTATAAACCCCTAAAAACCTGCACATAATCTTTGAGTTGAATCTCTGTACAATGGTGCTGGAGGAATGTTGTTTCATTTCACTGCAAACTCCACCAGCCGCAGGGATTTGCAATTATTAAAGTTGTTTTTGAATCATTTTTTACTGTTTGTTTTTTTTAGTTTACAACTTTAAACCCTAGGTTTCAGGAATCACTTTTTTACTCTTTCTTCCTCTTGTTGTGAAGTCTGGCATATTTACAACAGCCATATTATGAAAAATTATGTCATTAAGTTAAAAAGGCAGCTACTATATTTTGTAAAAAAATTTAATTTTAACAAATTTTAGAAGACTCACTGCAGGTATGTAGAAAGCCCAGGGACAGAGAAAGAGGACCATTCTTCCACAATAAACTGATAAAGTGGAATAGACATTCACACTTAGACATTTGGCCAGACGATCTTATTCAGAGCGACTCACTAGGGTGCTTTAGTTTCCATCAGTGGTAGTATTTTAAAATGGATGTGAAATTTCACAGGGAGCCAATGCAGTGTAGATAAGATAGGGGTGATGTGCTCGTATCTTCTGGTTTTAGTGAGGACTCTCGCTGCTGCATTCTGTACTAACTGAAGCTTGTTTATTCACCTAGTTGAACAACCAGACAGTAAGGCGTTACAATAGTCCAACCTAGAGGTGATAAAAGCATGAACTAGTTTTTCTGCATCATTTAGTGACAGTATATTTCTTTTCTAAGGTGAAAGAATGCATACTGTACTGTATGTAAAAATAAAAAAGATCTAGACGAAAAGACCAGAACAAAAAGATTTGATTTAGAGTAATTGTTCCTATAATAAGAGGTGTATCTAATCTATCTATCTAATCAGTGAGCTGGTCTGGCTGCAGTGGCAGGATTTTAATTTATCACGTTTTCTTTCATGTATGGAAAAACAATATAAAAACATAAAGTAGCTTTATTTTAGTCACTAAACTTTTTTCTTTATTAAAATATGTATTTTTTTCATGCAAGTATTTAATGATATTTAAAAACATAAAAAAACATAGTTTCTTCCTCTCTACCAGCTTCATTTTCTTTACTAGTTGTAGTTTGTTAGAACACATCACATGTGACTGTACTAACAAAACTGGTTTAATATGTAAATACGGTAAAACCTTGTATTGTGAGTAACTTGGTCTGTGAATGTTTTGCAAGAAGAGCAAAAATGTAAAATAAATTTGGGCTTGATAAATGAGCGAGTACATATAATATTTCTCTGCCGAGCGTCATGTGATCACAAATGTGCTGCAGAATTCTGGGTAATCATCTTCCATGCTCAGTCTCAGTAAGCGTGTGTCACTTGTATAGTCAACATCCATGCAGGTATACTGTTTACTAAAGCATTGGGACAGTGTGTGTGTGTGTGTGTGTGTGTGTGTGTGTGTGTGTGTGTGTGTGTGTGTGTGTGCGCGCGCGCACATAAAGGATTTTTAGTGTTTTGTGCCCAAGTGTAGTGACTGTCCTTTAGTAACTGTACTGTATTAATGGCCCTCATGAAGAAAAAGGTTTTAAAAGGATGTAGCAGTACAGGAGATCAATCTGTTTAACGACAACGCAATGTCACATTTTCATGAAATTAAGATTTCATTAAATATAATAATCTTAAGATTTTAACTATTTATTTTAATTATTAGTTATTTAACTATTACTATTTTCATTTACTTTCAAAATTACATTAAGAACAAGAACAATAAAACATAAAAAAAATATTAATTAAATGTAGGCTGAAAAAAACTGTTGTCCTCAAACATTTAACAGATGAGGACTCGTGTCCATCAATCTGATATGCAGTATGCTGAAAAAATTCCCAGGTGGGAAGACACTGCTTTGTGTAGTTAACATCAAAGACAAAAAAAAACTTTAAAACAACCATCAACAGCTTTGCCTCCAACAATAGGACCGTCAGGTCCCCCTTGTCTCATCCCCAAGACACAGAACATGGAACAATGCTCCAGTCATCTCCATATTTTGCAGATATTCCACAATGTTTGTGTCAAGCTCGGGTCTTGAACCCGGGTCTCCGGGGTGAGGGTTGAGGATTTTACCACCGAGCCACGGAGGGGATAGGGTTGGACCCAACTGAAACACACTCAAGGCAGAAAGTCTCAGGCAAGGTAGATTTATTTTTAAATATATGAAAAAGTTCACAGGCAGCTTGTCATCAACAAAAGTTCTTCTCACTTAGAGGAATTAATAAAAAGAACTGAAAAAATAATAAACTCTTAAATGAAAGCCTCCACAAGGGGAGAAAACAACCAGGTAATGAACAATCAAAGCATAAAAAGACTGAGGAACTAACTGAGTTATAGCCAGAGTTCAGCAGGAGACACTCAAAAACCGAGTGAATAAGAGGGGAGAAAATGAATAGCTTAAATACACTGGGGGAAACAAGACATAGGTGATCTGAATAACTAATGAGAAAACACAACGAAGAACGTAGGCTAAGGGGAACACAAATGACCTCTAGAGGCCAGGGGGCAAACTACAGGAGGAGCAAAAGGGCTGACAGGACCCCCTCCTCTAGGAACGATTCCTGGCGTTCCTTTCAGCACCTCCCGATTGCCGTGTGCGAAACTCCCGGATTAAACTGGGATCCAGGATGTCTTTGGCTGGAACCCAAGAGCGCTCCTCCGGCCCGTAGCCCTCCCAGTCCACCAGATACTGTAGTGAGTTCTGGATCCTCCAGGAGTCCAGTATCCGGCGGACTGTGTAGGCTGGCTGGCCGTCGATGACTCTGGGAGGTGGAGGGGGTCTGCGTGGGGGGGCAAAGGGAGAAGACAAAACAGGTTTTAACAAAGAGACATGAAATGTTGGGTTAATTCTAAGAGAATTAGGAAGAAATAAACGATATGAAACGGGGTTAACTTTCCTGGCAATGCGAAAGGGGCCAATGAACTTCTGGGACAGTTTCCTTGATTCAACACGGAGGGGCAGGTTCTTGGTAGATAACCAGACTCTTTGACCAGGTCGGAAATTGGGCGCTGTCCGGCGGTGGCGGTTGGCTTGACTTTGGTATCTCTGAGAGGATCTAAGAAGCATGCGCCTAGCCTTCCTCCAGGTTTGCCGACAGCGCCGAACAAAGTTCTGGGCAGATGGAACGCCCACCTGTGCCTCTTCCTCCGGAAACAATGGGGGGGTATATCCAAACTGACATTCGAAGGGGGACAGTCCGGTGGCCGAAGACTGGAGGGTGTTGTGGGCGTATTCAGCCCAGAGAATGTAGGTTGCCCAAGAGGTGGGGTTATTGGCTGCCATGCATCGCAGGGTGGTCTCCAGATCCTGGTTAATTCGTTCTGACTGGCCATTGGACTCAGGATGGAACCCAGATGAAAGGCTGGCTGTGGCCCCAATCAGACTGCAAAAGGCACTCCAGAACCGGGATGAGAATTGGGGCCCCTGATCAGAGACAATATCTACTGGCATACCAAAAACCCGAAAGACATGGTTCATAAGAAGTTCAGCTGTTTCCTTTGCTGACGGCAGCTTGGGCAGAGGGATGAAACGGGCGGCCTTTGAGAACCGATCCACCACTACTAGGATGACGGTGTTACCTTGGGATGGTGGGAGTCCAGTAACAAAGTCCAGAGACAGATGTGACCATGGCCTACAGGGAATGGGTAAGGGACGGAGTAGTCCCTGCGGTCGCTGACGAGTGGACTTACCCTGGCTGCACACAATACAGGCCTCCACGTAGCCTTTTACATCCCCTTTGATGGTCGGCCACCAAAACCGCCGCCGCAGGAACTCGAGTGTACGAGCCGTTCCTGGATGGCATGTCAAGTGAGATCCATGGCCCCACTGCAAGACCCGGGCCCGAGCAGAATGAGGGACATATAGGCGTCCCGTTGGACCGCCTCCTGGATCCGGCTCATGAGCTTGAGCCCTCCGCACCTCCCCCTCTAAGTCCCACTGAAGGGGTGCGATGATCTTTGACCTTGGGATAATCTGGGCCAGAGGTTTCTCCTTTGTCTCGGGAGAGTAGGGTCGGGGACAGGGCATCCGGTTTGGCATTTTTGGTGCCGGGTCTGTAAGACAGAATAAATTGAAACGATTACAAAACAACGACCATCGAGCCTGCCGAGGGTTGAGCCACTGAGCTTGCTGGAGATATTCCAAGTTCTTGTGGTCTGTGAGGACGTGGAAAGGATGCAGAGCCCCCTCGAGCCAATGGCGCCATTCCTCCAAGGCGAGTTTTACTGCTAGCAGCTCTTGATCCCCCACATGGTAGTTGCGCTCAGCATCTGAAAGACGATGAAACATGAAAGCACAGGGATGCAATTTACTGTCCTCACCTCTTTGTGACAGAATGGCCCCTACGCCTACCTCTGATGCATCTACTTCCACCACAAAAGGTTTTTCTGGGTCAGGGATTGAGAGGATGGGAGCGGAGGTGAAGCGGCGTTTGAGATCCTGGAACGCCTCTGATGCTTCTGGACCCCAGCGAATCTTGGTTCCTCCTCCTTTAGTCAGTGCTGTCAAGGGGGCTACCACCGAGCTGAAATTCCTAATGAACTTCCTATAAAAGTTAGCAAATCCAATGAAGCGTTGGACCTCCTTGATTGAAGTGGGGATGGGCCAATTAAGGACAGCCTCAACCTTCTTAGAGTCCATCTCCACATGGCCAGGTTTGATAATAAACCCAAGAAATTGAGCTTGGGTGGCATGAAACTTACATTTCTCTAGCTTCACATAAAGATGGTTATCAAGAAGTCTCTGGAGGACCTTGCTAACATGCTGCTTGTGCTCCTCTAGTGACCTTGAGAAAATAAGAATATCATCCAGATATACAAAGACAAATAAATTTAGCATATCCCGGAGGACGTCATTAATTAGGGCTTGGAATACGGCAGGGGCATGTGTGAGTCCAAAGGGCATCACCAGGTACTCATAGTGGCCTGTGGGGGTGTTGAAGTCCGTCTTCCATTCGTCACCTTGCCGGATCCGAACAAGATGGTAGGCATTGCGCAGATCTAGTTTGGTAAAAATAGAAGCCCCTTGAAGTAATTCAAAAGCTGTGGCCATGAGAGGAAGGGGATATCGATTCCGAACAGTGATCTTGTTAAGGGCCCGGTAATCGATACACGGCCTGAGGCCCCCATCTTTCTTTCCCACAAAGAAGAAGCCTGCCCCAGCAGGAGAAGTAGAGGCACGGATAATGCCGGCTGCCAAAGACTCCTTGATGTATGTGTCCATTGCTTCCCGCTCAGGTAGAGACAAGGAGAAGATCCGACCTCTGGAAGGGGAGGAACCTGGGAGCAGTTCAATGGCACAGTCATAGGAGCGGTGAGGTGGTAGGGAAGTGGCTCGGGATTTACTAAACACGGTCTTGAACTGATGATAGCACCTGGGGACTTGAGAGAGGTCAATAGGTTCATGAATCTCTGAACTAGATGTGGGTGAATTCACCTGTAAGCAGGTAGGTTGACTAGTGACGCCCCAGCTGAGAATAGTGCTAGCGGCCCAGTCGATGAGGGGATTGTGTGTGTGCAGCCAGGGATAACCAAGGATGACAGGGAACTCAGGAGAGTCAATAAGGTAAAAGGTCTCCTTCTGTTGGTGTTGGAGGATGGTAAGTTGCAAGGGCTGAGTGGCCTCTGTTACTCGGCCCGGTTCCAGCAGTCTGCCGTCCAGTGCTGTCACTGCCTAGGGGTGAGACAGGGGTTGCATTGGGATCTTAAGTTGTTTCGCCATTGACCGATCCAGGAAATTGCCAGCAGCACCAGAATCAATCATGGCCTTGACCGGAAGCTGATGACCCTCCCAGGACAGAGTGGCCGGGATGGCTAGGACGGCATTAGTAGGAGGAGCTCTAATTTTCCCCATCACAGCCCTCCCACAGCTGGGTGGGGGCCCCCATTTCCCGAAAGCTCAGGACAAGAGGAACGAAAGTGGTGAGAGGATCCACAGTAGAGACAAAGCCGCTCCTTCATGCGGCGTTCCCGCTCCTTAGGGGTGAGCCTGGATCGACCCAACTGCATGTTCTCCGGGGAATCAAAACGCTGTTCAGGGACTAGGGATGCTCTGGGGGGCACAGCAACTGGCGAAACAGACCTGGTCATAGGTACTTGGGGTAAAGGTGCCTTCCAACGAGCCAACTTCCACTCTTTGAGGCGATTGTCCAGACGGATGGCCAGGGTAATGAGGGACTCGAGGTCAGCTGGCTCACGGGGGGCTAACTCATCTTGCAGTGACTCCGACAACCCTCCCTGAAAGCAGACCATCAGCGCCTCATCATTCCAACCACTCGCCGCCGCGATGGCCCGAAACTCGATGGCGAACTCTGCTGCACTACGGGAGCCCTGTCGGAGGGTAAGCAGGCGCTTGGAAGACTCTCGGCCACTGGCTGGATGATCAAAGACTCGCTTGAACTCCTCCTTAAAGGCCGCATATGACTCATCTTTGAGCGGTCAGTGGGGAAACTCGAGGGCTGGAGCTCGAAGGTCAGGGAGCACTGGGTGAGGAAGCCCTGACAGGAACTAGGGTCTCCAGTAAAGTGTTTTGGAGGGGGTAGGTGAGGCTCAGAAATGGAAGTAGACCCCTGGGATGGTGCAGTGGCAGGTGAGGCCGAGGACTGTGGGGGGCCAGGGAGCCGTTCAGCAATCTGGTGGATGGAACTTAGCCATCAGTTCCTCCTGCCGGCAGAGAATGGCCTCGTGGCGCTGAAAGGATGATTCATGTTGAGCAACCACCCTCATCAGGTTCCTGGTACCGAGTGTTTCTGGGTCCATGAGTGACTCGGTTTTTCTGTCAAGCTCGGGTCTTGAACCCGGGTCTCCGGGGTGAGGGTTGAGGATTTTACCACTGAGCCACGGAGGGGATAGGGTTGAACCCAACTGAAACACACTCAAGGCAGAAAGTCTCAGGCAAGGTAGATTTATTTTTAAATATATGAAAAAGTTCACAGGCAGCTTGTCATCAACAAAAGTTCTTCTCACTTAGAGGAATTAATAAAAAGAACTGAAAAAATAATAAACTCTTAAATGGAAGCCTCCACAAGGGGAGAAAACAACCAGGTAATGAACAATCAAAGCATAAAAAGACTGAGGAACTAACTGAGTTATAGCCAGAGTTCAGCAGGAGACACTCAAAAACCGAGTGAATAAGAGGGGAGAAAATGAATAGCTTAAATACACTGGGGGAAACAAGACACAGGTGATCTGAATAACTAATGAGAAAACACAACGAAGAACTTAGGCTAAGGGGAACACAAATGACCTCTAGAGGCCAGGGGGCAAACTACAGGAGGAGCAAAAGGGCTGACAGTTTGTCCATCTGTGGATTACACAACACAACTTAGTGTTGCAATATAACCAACATTTAAGTCAAGCATTTTTGTAAAGGCTGTACATCTACGTATGGATTTAAATTAAAATGTGTTCTCCCTTATAAATACAAAAACATACATAACATAACATACATTCATACTGTGAACATGAATTTGGTGTACATTTCTGACTAATGTGTGAGGGATAACAGGGCTAAAGCCTGAAGTGGGCAAGAGAATCCAGAGAATCCAGAGAATAAACCCGTTGTTGGGTCAAAATAACCCAACCAGGTGTTCATTTGTAAATGACCCACTACATCTCATTTGACCCAACATGAGCAGCCCAACAGTGTGATTAAAGTACCCGAAATAACCCAGAATTTTGACCCAGCATGAACAACCCAACAATGTACAGAAACAACACAGCAGTTTTTTATGATTTTATAAAATCATCTGCACATCACTAAACAAGTAAGACTACTTTATTTTCATGGTGATTTTAAAGGTTTTTTACTGTGTAGAGATCCAGGGCCCCAGTTCTTGAGTTTCCCTTTAACTTATCTATTATTTAGTATGATTTTGATTACTTTGTTAATCTTTTTCGGGCAAGATTAACTTTTTCTTTTGAATTTAAGATCTTAATGTGTTCTTTTCTTCTCTCTTCCAATCCAACCCTAATGCACCAAGTATCCAGTTGTTTACTGCGTTCGTTCTTGGATACACTGGACTGTCCATTTGGCCAATTTGGTTTTAGATTTGACTTACTTGCACTAAGGCTTTAGGATTCTGAACTAAGAGGTAACGTTATTGGTACACAACATTATAAGAACTATAGAGTAAAAAAATGGATGACATTGTACTTTATTTGTAATAAAGTTTCCAATCCAACTTTAATTGCAACATTGGGAATCTTGTTCATTTCTTCAGGCTGTTTTGTGTGTGTTAACACTTTATTAAACACGTGTGTTCATCCCCACTCTCATTGATCACTCAGGTTTGTTGACGGTGAGGTGATTGGTTGCTTTACATCTCAGTTCCCCCTCATGTCTGTGTTTCCTTCTGCCTCCTCCCTTTTAGTGATGATGTCATAGTTAGTCCTACCGGCATCCTTGCTTGCACTAAATATACATTCACCTTATATATTATGTGAGTGTGACCAGACCTAACTGTTATCTCTCCTTTTCTGCCCCCCCCCCCTCTCTTTCCCTCTCTCTGTCGAGCTACACATGTCGTTCCTGAGCTGCCAGTGATCCAGACTCCCTCTGTCCTCTGGACCTGCCTGACTCATCCTGGTGTCCCGCTTCTGGTTGGAGATCTCGTCACATGGATGTCCTGTGTGTCTCTTTGGGATGCGTCCGGTGTCTGGAGACGGTTTCACTCTGCTATGAAGACGGTTCTGTCCTCGGCTGTTGCAGACAATTGTTTCTCTGCGGACTTGGCTATAGTCACTCGATAGTTCAGGACTGGAGTTTCCTACAGTCTACCTGAGCCTCCGATAACTCCGATAATAAGAGGCGCATGCGTGATACATGATACTCGGCACTCGTTTTGCTCGTTTTTCAAATCAAAATTTATTAAACATTTTTGCTCATCTTACGGAACACTCGTAAACCGCGTTACTCGCAATCCGAGGTTCCACTGTATATGAATTTATTCTGACTGAAGTATATTGGCATTTATTTAGTGATTGGAATGAGTCATTTAAAAGTACAAGTTTACATTTTGGAGTGTTAAAGCAGCTGTTAATGTGAAATAAGACACTATGGCCTGTCTGACTAACAGTGTCAAACACAAATACTTGTACTGGAGTTACAACAACTGACTCTATCTTGAAATTCTTAAGGGGCATACTCTTAAAGAGCTCACTAACCCTCTCTGACTCATTTACCATTATAGGTGTAAGTGAATTCCTGCAGCTTCTCAGCAGTGACATAGCAGAGTAATGTTAACAAATAAACATTTCACTGCATATTGTACTGTGTAAAGCACTATTCGGACGGGACTAGTTTTACTGGGGGACGTTAGAGACATTTCTGTTTCACAGAGGTACTTTGTGATTTTAATCCCGTCCGAATCTGCCATGTCTGTCTTTTTCTCACACTACCTCTGTAAAAATTCCAGAGCAAATTATCTACTGTTTTTCAGGAAACTCGGCGGTCCTCTGAGAAATCTAATCCCCTCCGAATGCGAATGTCTGTGTTTGCCAAATTTTATTTTTTGAAATGCGTTTTCTTGTGTGTTTTGGTCAACGTGAATTACCGTACAATCTCTAGCGCGCCGGTATTCGAGTTTCTGCTTTCTACACTCCAGTAGAAATCCTCATCCTCAACACGTGGTCTTGTGCAACGCCCACATGAAAAACACAGACACACCTACCTCCGTAATAAAAATGGAGATGTTAGTCCCGTCCGAATCCATACATGAAATGACAGACGTCAGCTGAAAAAAGTTTGCATGATCTCCCCGTGCTTGGTGGGTTTCCTCCCGGTGCTTCGGTTTCCTCCCGCAGTCCAAAGACATGTAGGTTAGGCTAACTGGCGTTCCCAAATTGCCCGTAGTGTGTGAATGAGTGAGTGGTTGTGTGTGTCTGTGCCCTGCGATGGATTGGGACCCTGTCCAGGGTGTATCCTGCCATGTGCCCTAAGTCTCCTGGGATAGGCTCCGCCCCCGTGACCCTGAATACAGGACAAAGTGGTATAGATGATGAGTGAGAGTGAGTGAGTAAATATCTGTGGGTTGTCTAAAAACACAACACAAACCTTTTATATAAATGCACTTTTTTAAAAAAAAGTAATCAATGGAAATCACTTAAAACTGAAAAAAAAAAAAACAGCATAGACCATCATAGCTGGTTGCCAGCTTGACCAGCAATTATACCAGCAGGATTACCAGCATACCAGCACCAGCACCATGGGGTCAGCTGTTCTGGCGGTGGGACCACTTGCATTTTTTATGGTAACCGTCAAAATAACTTAAAATGTTCCATCATTTTAACCATACATATACGTGTAATGTATCGATTTATATCTTTATTTGTAAATGTAAAGTAGTGTGCAGATCAATTCCTGCTTTCTGTTTCACCCAGATGAGGATGGGTTCCCTGTTGAGTCCGGTTCCTCTCAAGGTTTCTTCCTACTGCCATCTCAGGGAGTTTTTCCTTGCCACTGTCGCCCTCGGCTTGTTTATCAGGGACAATCTTATCATTTTTTGATTCATACACATTCACATTTCATACAAACTTAAATAATTCTTTTGGCTGCTTTGCGATGATGAAAATTGTTAAAAGCGCTATACAAATAAAATTGAATTGAATTGAAACTACCGCTGCTGTGAGGGTCCTCCACTAGAGGGCACTGTTTGTTTTTGTGTGTTTTGTAGTTTTTGTTGGTCGACTCAGTTGAATGAGTGCTCACCTGAACCGAGGTAGCTCATTAAACATCTAATAAATAGCAGTTTGTTTTGGGAAACTGGGTCGAGCATTATTGCTGTCACACGGGCATTCTGGTTTGTTTGGTTTTTGTTTAGTTTCTTTAAGTTTATATTTTGGTTTATGTTTTGTAACCTTGGTTTCAAAAGGGCTCTATTATTGGTCTTCTTTATGTTCCTTGTGTAGATGGATTCATGGAGCTGTCCTGTTTTGTGTTTAGTTAGGCAGTGTCTCCTCCTGTTTAAGTACTGTTCTGTGTGTCTCCAGTGTTGGTCTTCCTCTTGTTTAGTCCTTTGCATATATTCTTCCTTTGTCTGTTTAGATGTGTGTAGCCACATGAGTGCTTAGCCGCTAGCAGGGTTAGCTGCTAATAGACCTTGGCTGCTAGTAGGGTTAGCCTTCAGTAGGCTAGCCTCTAGTGGGATTGACTGCTAGTTGTTTTGGTCGCTAGTAGGTTTGCTGGTAGTTTGGAATAGCCTCATGTGTGCCTTTTTACTTTTTTTTTCTTACACATATATACATTTCCATAAGTCTTCTTTTCATTTTCTTTTCATTTCTGTGAAGCTGCTTTGAGACAATGACCATTGTTAAAAGCGCTATAGAAATAAAATTGAATTGAATTGAATTGAATTGTCTCTTGTGTTCCGGTTCCCCTAGTAGGTCAGTACTAACCCGGTTAGCCACTAACTCCTTTAGATACTAACCCGGTTAGGTCAGCCCCCATATATCAATATTCAGAGTAGCTACTAATCCAACTAACCACTAACCCATCCAGCCCTGTCTCCAGCCCTGTCTCTGTGTCCCTGGTCATGTCTTGTCCTGTACCGTCTCTGTGTCTCCAGTCCTGTCTTCAGTCCTGTCTCCAGTATCTGTGTCCTTGGTCCTGTCCCGTCTCTAGTTCCCGTCTCTGGTCCCGTCTCTGGTCCCTTTGTGTCTTTAGTTAGCTCCAGCTCCATGTTTCCTGTGTCAGCTCTTAGTGCCTGTTTTTGCTTAAAGAGCCTCATGTCTGTTCAAAGAGCATTTGTATAGCTCTGAGCCCTAGCTAATGGTTTGAGTTTGTTGTTTTAGTTTCTTTTTGTTTATGTTTTTTCTTGTTCTGTTTGTAAATAAAGAATATTTCTGTTTAAGTTTATCTGCCCCCCTGCATTTATGCCTGCCCTATATGCCACATCAGCCGGTCTAGCCAGAGTAACACGTGCCGGTCTTGACAGCCACACTCTGTGCGATCATTTACTGTACGTAGCACTGGTAAGGTATCAAGACAAGACAGACAAGCGCTCGGAAAGTTTAGAGACCGAGGCAAAGCCCAAGCCTCTGTCTGTCTAAGAGAGAGAGACGGAGAGAACGCGCGACACGCATCAGTTTAGCGTGCGCTCTCAGGTTAACGTGCACGAGGCACAAACTCTCTCTATACAGTAAATCTTTGGTAAGGGCATAAGCCCCGAGAGGATATTAGTTTTTGTTTCGGTTTACAGAGCCCCGTCCATTCTCGCATAGACGGCGGAGCTCTGTTTATTTTGTGTTTTCAGTTTTCTTTATTTCCTTTAAGTTACTTAATTAATAATGAGTTAATTAATAATCCCACGCCATCTCCAAACAGGAAGGTCTTCCTGTGCGTATCACAAGCACTCACACACTCCTATTTCGTTAACCTTCTCTAAAGCCCTGTGTCAGGGCTCTTATCATTAAAAACATCTCATGGTCCGGCTCTCCATACCGCGCCACTTACCATCGACTTATAAATTTACAGATAATTACAGTAATTTAACAGATTTGTATGTAGTTTTATAAAAGAAAACTACTATAAAAATGTGAAGTTATTTTCTGTTAAATTAGGATTTGCTCTAACTGTTAATGGATCACCTGGTTTCTGACAAATAGGCAACAGCAAGTGAGACTGAGGAAATTCATGAGGGATGCGTTCTCTCCCCACTGCTCTTCTCCTCTACACAAATGACCGCACCTCTACAGACCTCTCTGTCAAGCTCCTTAAATTTGCAAACATCAGCCTTATACACAACTACTGCATTTCCGAAGGTTTCAGAAACCATGATTTGTTTTTAATTATTTTCTTGCCTTCACTAAACCCGTTGTATTGCATTGCCAGGTGTCAATAGGTCTTGCATATCCATGAAACCTCTTGTATTTTTAGATAATCGAAGCCCATGCTTGCTTAGGAACATCAGAGAATTTACCCAAATAAAATGTCTGTAAAGAATGTATCATTTATCTGTTGTGCTATGGGCTTCTTATATGTTTAAAAGTTGAACATGATCCTGACATATTTACAAAAAAAACTGAACTAAACAAAATTTCTCTCTCAGCATTTTGCAACTCTCGGAAGGAGCTACAGGAAATGTTTGGTGAAGGTTATTAGCGTTAAAGCCAAATCTACATCTTACAACCTGAGTATGTTCCTATTATTTATGTTCCCATTAGTTTCACCTTATACACTGTGAATCTGTGTAACATCTCATCTGTTTGTGTCCAAGAAATATTCAAACCCAAGCTCAGTGTCTTTAAAGTATTAGACATTAAAATCAAACCAACAGCTGATGTGAACTAAAGTTAAATTATTAATATTCTGAAATATCAGAATTGGTTATATGTATTAAGATCACAATAAACTGCTGTATTTTATATTTCTAATATGTTACAATAATGAAATTATTCTAATGAGTTATTTTTTCACTGAACTTACACAGGTTACTGACAGGTAAGCAAACTAAATGTGCGTGTGTGTGTGTGTGTGTGTGTGTGTGTGTGTGTGTGTGTGTGCGTGTGTGTGTGTGTGTGTGTGTGTGCGCGCGCTTCTTCACTCCACCTTCTGCTCTATACCTTTGTCCTGTAATACTTTGCCCTTCAGTCCATTTACAGTAAAATGAAACTTGATTTTGTAATGAGAGGACAGTAAAAGGTTTCAGGAGCAAATCACTGTAAGTATCTAAATCTGAAGCTAAAATAGGTTCATTTTATGAATCTACACTAGATGAAGAACCGTTCATTTAATCTTTACTGATATTATAATTTACACAGATTACAGTAGGACTTGAAGTTTACGGTTTGGTAATACAGTGTTAGATTTAATGCTGTCAAAGTCTGTGCTGTTGAGTTGAAGTAAATACATGTCCTTCACTGTAGTATGCAACATGGCTTCCCAAAAGAGTGTTTCTGTAGAGGAGGACACAAAGAAAGATGAGAGGTGAGTGAAGGGTGTGATTTTAAATAAACAACATTAAATACATTTTAAATGCAATCTTCTTTGTTCAGAGGTTTCTCTTGGAGCTTTGAGTTTACATAAATCGTGATTGTATCTGAAGTAGAGATTATTTTAACTGTGGACGCCCATTTTATCAAAAGATTTGCCCATATAAACAATGATTAATTAATGAGGATCTTGAATCAAACTATGTGTGCATAAGATTTAAGGGATTTTCTATCTCAGAAGAAATAGGCGTGGCTTAAAGAGAAATCACTCTCATTACTTTACCTTTGACATCACTCCTGTCTAGAAGAACCTATAGACCTCCAGGGTCCGGTTTAGATTCCTGGCCTTGATTCCAGTCTCTGAGTTTGCATGTTCTCCCTGTGCTTGGTGGGTTTCCTCCGGGTAATCTGGTTCTCTCCCACAGTCCAAAGACCAGCAGATTAGGCTAATTGGGGTCCCCAAACTGCCCGTAGTGTGTGAGTGAGTGAGAGTGTGTGTGTGTCCTGAGATGGATTAGCACCTTGTCCAGGGTGTACCCCGCCTCGTCCCTAAGCCTCCTGGGAGAGATTTCAGGCCCCCTGTGTCCCTGAATACAGGATATAGTGGTATTGACGATGACGATGATGGTATAGACGAGTGAGTGTCTATACTAATGTGGATCAGACCCATTGATGTTTCTTTTTTATTAAGGATTAGGACATTCTGTGCCATCAGGAAATGTTGTGTTTACTTAGTTTTGTGTTTACTTTATTAAGTTTTTATATCAATTATTTTAAATGAATGTAAAAAGCCAGTACACTTTTTTTTCTTATTTAATGTAAAAAAAAAAATTACTGAACAAAGGTCAAGTATTATCAGCAATGCAACACCAATGAAATTGTCTCCTCCCTACAAATAATTCTTCATTGTTACCAGCATTATATCTAATCATATCAGTATCTCTGCCTAAGCAGTATAGAGCTTGGCTTATGATTAACTCAGTCGTTCTTGTTTATCTCCTGCATACTTCTTTTCAGATTAAAGTCTATTCATGTATTTGGTTGTGTTTTTTGGTTTGTTTTATTTACCTTTACTCATACTTTAGCATTGGTCTCACTGCCTTATTGTGACATAAAAATAACCATAACTATGCAAAATGGAGATGATCTTGCATAACAGATGCATTTAATGTTTTGGGTGTGTTTAGTCTGATTCAGGATAAGAGATCAGACTCACCTGAACCTAGCTGTGTGTCCATGAAGAGTGACCACTCAGTAGGCCGTCCAATCAACTTCGAAGACAGAGATTGTATTCCTGAAATGAGGTAGGGATGTTTTAATTAATAATTGTATATATTTAATTTTCCACATTTCCATTTAAATGTTGTATGTGCCATTTTAATTCTTGTTGGAATTTGGATTCCAATCATTTAAGTAACCAAATGTTTAAATAAAATGTTACAGGTATAGAAAATAATCAAATAAAGAATAAAAAATAAAAAGAAGAATCATCCCCCTTTTAAAATACTTACCTTGTTGCTTTGCCATCTGAAATGAATGACAGACACAGTTTTTGTTTTGTCCAGCTGTATTTACTCAGTGAACATCCAAGTGGAATATATAAAAACATGTCAGAAAAAAACAGAATAACTGATTTGGAAAAAGATCAGCCTCTTACCAAAATGACTGGTAAACTCAATCAGGTGAAGCCATTTGTGGACTGCAGTCTTCAAGTCATTCCAACAATTTTCAGTGGGGTTTAAGTCTGGGTGCTGACTAGGTCATGCAAGGACATTCACCATGTCCCCCTCAGTTTTGCTGAGTACTTTGGGTCATTGTCATTTTGGAAGTTAAACCTTCTTCACGTCTTCACTAACGTTTGGTGTTGTGGCCAAATAATACAATTTTAGTCTCATCTGACCACCTGTGTTTTTGCAAAGCCCAGTTATGACTGAATGTGGCCTCACTTGAAGTGTGATATACAGATCTATAAAACTAGGTCTATGTATAAATTGGATTACAGAAAGAATATATATATATATATAATATATATTTTCATTCTATTTCTATTTCTATTCACTATTTATTTCCTTATTTATTGTAAAAATTTAAGGTCACGGGCGGTCGTATAAGCATTTCACTGCATATCGTACTGTGTATGACTGTGTATGTGACAAATAAAATTTGAATTTTATATGTACATGAATATACAGTGTAAAGTGAACATAGATGGATAAATTAATGTACAGAATAATTGTAAATCTACAGATAGGTCTAAATATAAATATGTGGAATAAAGATATACAGAAACTATATATAGGTGAATTTACATTTTATGCAATAGTATGAATATACATATGAATAAATATGAATAATTTAACAGCTGGATGGAAGTGCAGAGTATACCTATACACACATCTACATATATGAATATACACATATTAGTATACAGACTGTACAAATGAATGAACGGGACGTATTTACAGAGTGATGGTGGTACCGTCTATGTACCGGGGTCAGTGAAGTTGTGTTCAATAAGGTAACCACTGTGGGGTAAAAACTGTTCCTCAGCCTGCTGCTCTGGGTTTTTAGGCATCTGAACCTTTTTCCAGAGGGAAGGAGAGAAAACAGTTCATGTGCAGGGTGAGAGGTGTCCTTCACGATGCTTTGTGCTCTACGCAGACACCTCCTCTTATAGACTTCCTCAATGACAGGAAGTGGGGTACTGATGATGCGCTGGGCGGTTTTTACCACCCTTTGGATGGATTTACGGTCCGAGACAGAGGAGTTACCATACCAGACTGTAATACAGCTGGTTATGATGCTCTCTACTGCACAACGGTAGAAATTGTTTATTATGTCCTTAGAAAGGTGATTCTTCCTCAGTAATCTCAGGAAGAAGAGGCGCTGGGAAGCTTTCTTGTGGAGACTGGAGGTATTAGTGAACCAAGTTAAGTCCTCAGAAATGTGTATCCACAGGAACTTGAAGTTTGTAACATGTTTGCTCATTGTCCCGTTGATGTAGACAGGGGAGTGTGTGTTACCTCTTCTCCTTCTAAAGTCCACAATGAGTTCCTTGGTCTTACTGGTGTTCAGGAGTAAGTGGTTGTCAGCACACCACTCGGCCAGGTGCTTTACCTCTGCCCTGTAGTTAGTCTCATCGTTGTCATTGATGAGGCCAATCACTGTCGTGTCATCTGCAAACTTAATTATGGTATTAGAACCATACATAGGGCTGCAGTCATGTGTGTACAGTGAAAACAGGAAGGTGCTCATTACACAGCCTTGTGGCACGCCAGTGTTCAGGATGATGGTTGAGGAGAGAATGTTATTGGATTTAATTCTGAGCAGCTGCCTGAGGTCATGACAGACATCTTTAATCTGTCCCTACATCAATCAACAGTGCCTACTTGCTTTAAATCCACCTCCATTGTGCCTGTGCCTAAACACTCCAAACCTATGTGCCTTAATGATTACCGCCCAGTAGCACTGACACCGATACTCATGAAGTGCTTTGAGCAGCTAGTCCTAGCACACCTCAAGAAAAGCCTTCCACCCACACTGGACCCTCATCAGTTCACCTACTGCGAGAATAGGAGCATTGAAGATGCTGTTTCCCTAACACTACACACGGCACTGTCTCACCTGGATAATAATAACACTTACACAAGAATGATCTTTGATTCATTGATTCAATTTTTTATTTTTTTCCATTTCTTTTCCTGACATGTTGGTTTTATATCTTTCACTTGGACGTTAAAAGTTGTACTGAGTACAGCTGGATAGAACAGCTGGATAAAACTGCTGTCTTCATTTCAGGCTGCAAAGCAACAAAAGGTGACTATTTTAAAGGGGGATGATACTTTTCTATACCCACTGTATGTGTTTATGAGGTAAAGTTAAATAGATATTAATTGTATTTGCAATTAAAGGAAAAATGCATAGGCTGACATGGTGGCTTATTGGTTAGCATTGTTGCCATGCACCTCCAGGATCCCTGTTCAATTCCCAGTTTGGGTTTGTGTGCATGGCATTTGCATGTTCTCCTCATGCTTGGTGGGTTCTCCAGGAGCCTCCCACAGTCCAAAGATATGCAGATTAGGCTAACTGGCATTCCCGAATTGCCTCTAATGTGTGAATGAGCGTGTATGTGCCCTGTCATGAACTGGCACATACACGCTGTCCAGGGTGTACCCAGATAGGCTCCAGGCACCCCACCTCCCTTTATACAGGATAAAGCGGTATAGATGATAACAATGAATTAATGTGTAGTCATAGGTCCTAATGTTTTTTTGTGATCACAGACTTGAAACCAATGAGTCAAACATCACCCACAAAAGGCAACTGGAGTCCATATTTAAGGTGACTGGATTTTTAACATCCTTTTTTTTGGTATTGTAACGTCTACTGCGAGGAGACAACCTTTTAACTATACTATTTTAAAATGCCACAATACATTTAGAATAATAGAATTTTACAGATGCATTTGCTGATGATATGTTTATGGTCATCAGACAAAACTGCAGTTTTAAATTCAGTAATATGGACAACATGGTACTTTCAAAATGTTCATTCCTAACCAGGATCTGGAGCACAAAGCCATCACTCTGTTAAAGAATGAGTTGAAGAGATTTAAGAAGCTCCTGAGTCCAGATTACCCAGCATGCTCTGAGAGGGAGGTAGAGGATGAGGAGGATCAGAGCAGTGTCAGAGAGGGAGCGCTGAAGATCACACTGCATGTTTTGAAGAACATGAACCTCACAGATCTCGCTAACACACTGCAGAACAGTAAGAGCTCATGGGCTTATAACATCACTTTAACTTTAGTGGAAGAAAACTGCTGTAAATCTATTAAACATCGCTCACCATGATGTGCTTTAATTTAACAGAATATTATAACAGATAAATACTTACTATACATATGATATACAGCTATGAAAATGTAGTCAACAAAGATAGTCATAGAGTTTACATTGTATTCTTCTTTTTTTATCAGAACTCGTCTCTGTGCACCAGCAAAAACTCAAATTCAAACTGAGTGAGAAATGTAAAACTATTTATGAAGGAATCTCACAGCCTGGAAGCTCAGCACTTCTGAATGAGATCTACACAGAGCTCTACATCACAGATGGTTGGTGTGGAGACATCAATAATGAACATGAGGTGAGACAGATTGAGACAGCGTCCAGGAGACCAGCAACACAGGAGACACCCATCAAATGTAATGATCTCTTTAAAGACAAGTCCATCAGAAGTGTCCTGACTAAAGGAGTCGCTGGAATTGGAAAAACAGTCTCTGTGCAGAAGTTCATTCTGGACTGGGCTGAAGGAAAAGCAAATCAGGACGTCACCCTCATGTTTCCACTTCCCTTTAGAGAGCTGAATCTGATGAAGCAGGAAAGTCTCAGTCTGATGGATCTTCTTCATCACTTTTTCCCTGAAATAAAACAATTAGAATTAATAGACTGTGATGGTCACAAAGTTCTGTTCATCTTTGATGGTCTGGATGAGTGTCGACTTCCTCTAAATTTCCAGGAGAATGAGAGAGTGTGTGATGTGACAGAGTCAGCCTCAGTGGATGTGCTGCTGTCAAACCTCATCAAGGGGAACCTGCTTCCCTCTGCTCTCCTCTGGATCACCTCTCGACCAGGAGCAGCCAATCAGATCCCTCCTGAGTATGTAGACCAGGTAACAGAGGTACGAGGGTTCAGTGATCCTCAGAAAGAGGAGTACTTCAGGAACAGGATCACTGATCAGAGCCTGGCCAATAAAATCATCTCACACATGAAGTCTTCCAGAAGCCTCTACATCATGTGTCACATCCCAGTCTTCTGCTGGATCTCAGCCACTGTTCTAGAGAGAATGCTGGGTGGAGCAGAGAGAGGAGAGATCCCCAAGACTCTGACTCAAATGTTCACACACTTCCTGATCTTTCAGATCAAACACAAGGACCAAAAGTACCATCAGAAATGTGTCCCTGATCCTCAGCAGACCAGAGAGAGTATCCTGGCACTGGGAAAACTGGCTTTCCAACAGCTGGAGAAAGGAAACCTGATCTTCTATGAGGAAGACCTGAGAGAGTGTGGCATTGATGTCAGTGAAGTGTCAGTGTACTCAGGAGTGTGTACTCAGATCTTCAGAGAGGAGTTTGGGCTTCACCTGGGGAAAGTGTTCAGCTTTATACATCTGAGTGTTCAGGAGTTTCTGGCTGCTTTATACGCATTTCTGTCCTTCATCAACAAAAATATTGCAAAACAAGAAAACAGTGATCTGTCTGATATTTTAAGCAAATCAAACATGTCTGATTTCCTGAAGAGTGCAGTGGATAAGGCCTTACAGAGTAAGAATGGACACCTGGATCTGTTTCTCCGCTTCCTTCTGGGTCTCTCACTGGAGTCCAATCAGACTCTCTTACGAGACCTACTGCCCCAGAAAGGAAGCAGCTCTCAAAGCAAACAGGAAACAGTCGAGTACATCAAGGAGAAGATCAGAGCAAATCCATCTCCAGAGAAATCCATCAATCTGTTCCACTGTCTGAATGAACTGAATGATCATTCTCTAGTGCAGGAAGTCCAGTATTACTTGAACAGAGGAGGTTACAGTCGTCTCCGGGGAGTCAGACTCTCTCCTGCTCAGTGGTCAGCTCTGTTGTTTGTGTTGCTGAACTCAGAAGAACTTGTGGAGGAGTTTGATTTGAGGAAATATGACAGATCAGAGAAATGTCTTCTGAGGCTGCTTCCAGTGGTAAAAGCATCCAGAAAGGCCATGTGAGTAATTTTAACTATTGTTTATCTTTTTAAAGTTTTTTTTATTATCTTTGCACATTTAAATACCAAACATAGTTATTGAGATAAAACTAAAGTGTTCTAACTGCACCATGTTGGTTGGCGAGCCACCATTAAACACAAAAAGAAGACGTGAATGAGGGAGTCAATCTTTGTTCTGTGCCTAATGTTTTAGATATTGAAGGAAAAAATATCCAGATAATCCTCTTCCGTGCCTTCCTACATTATCACCTAGGGCTGTGTAGGTCAGAAAATGAGATTGGCATGATATGCTTAGACAGAGATTTTATAAAAGACAGATGGCATTGATTACATTGCATTATAAACAGTGGTCCACTTCCATGTTCATGTACAATGGGCTTCCATACCAGATTCAATCCATGCCTAAGTATCCTTAGTAGAGTACATCAATCTCAGGCATGGATTTAATCAGGTATGCGTATGCCAGATTGTGTTATACTATACTCAAACATACTCATGCCTCAGAATGCCTGAACATGCCAGAGTATGGTATGGCATCCTCAGGCATGGATTGAAGGATTATAGTATAACATAATCTGGCATACGCATACCTGATTAAATCCATGCCTGAGATTGATGTACTCTACATACCATGTTCAAGACCTCCTTTTCCAGAGAACTCAGGCAAGTTTTCCACTGACCAAAATCACATGTTCATTTATAAAAATGACTTTCTCAGACATTATCTGGTCCTTAATGTGAAAACATCCAAAATGATTATTCTAATGACACTCTCCAGGCTACCGACCAGGTGAAAAAATAGTTATAACAGGATAACAAAAGTAAGTCCATCAACAGTTACCCCAGAATATGCAAAAGAATACATCCAGACTTTAATAGACTAACTAATCAAACCAAACAAGTTCCTCATGAATACAGTTGACATCATGTGAATGGCAGTGATTAGCTGGAAATGGAGTCATGGAAACAAACATCAACACAAAAGTGCTGCAAAGTATGGGTGCTGACATGAAGGCTTAGGACTGACACACGAAGGCTTAGGACTGCTAGAGACTGGACGGGACAGGAATACTAGAGACTGGACGAGACCAGACAGGACCAGGGACACAGGGGCTAGAGACTGGACGAGACAGGGCTAGAGACGAGAAGGGGAACACACTGGAGGCTATGGGGAACACACTGGAGGCTATGGGGAACACACTGGAGGCTAACGGAACACACTAAACATTTAACATAGTCACTCATACATACACAAAATAAGCTAAGAAAACACACTTACACATGATACAAATCACCAAACACAAAAGAGCCCAGATAAACAAACATGAATAAAATAAAATATAATCAAAACCAAACCAAAACATATGCCCACTGAAAGTATTAATGCTCGACCCAGTTTCCCAGAACATCCAGCTATTTTGAACAATACTAATGAGCTACCTCGGTTCAGGTGAGCTCCAGCATCACCTGACCGAGGTGCCTTCTGGGAAACTGAGTCAACTAACAAAAAACTACAAAACAAACACAAATGTGCACAGTGCCCTCTAGGGGTGGACCCTAACAAGAAGGTCTTATGTTTAAACTAGAGTTGCCAACCATACTATAAAATATGAAGTCATCTTAATATATTGTAGAGAAAACACTGTTTGTTCCATGAATATATATATACTGTGCTGTATAATTTAGCAGGGATCTTTCATTCTTCTATTTTGTGTGAAATTGTTCAGAATAATATGTAACCAGTTTACACACCCCTGAGGGGAAATGGTTAAAATGGATTAGTCTTGACTCTTAATACGGAAAAGATTAAAGTTGAGAAGCAATCAGGGTGGCATTTTAATGAAAAAGAAAAGAAAAGTAGAAAACATAAATGTATACAGCTATACAGTAAATAAATATTATTTAAAATAAAGGTCAGTGCAACACTTACGATTAATCTGGCTTGCTGTGTCACGCAAGTGTTTCATGCCATAACGTTAGCAAATTAGGACAATTATTTGGAAACTTAATGGGCGTTCACCCAGAGCGCAATACACACTGGAGCTGCTGCAAGTTTAGGCGAGCAAGAATAAATTACAGAAAAAGTCATAAAAACAGAACTTAAAGCCATGCAATCAGACAAATCCGTTTGCATTTACAAATTCCAAGTTTAAACAGCTTATACACATACAGTAGATAAACTATAGAATGGGAAAATGTTTCATGAAGTTGGCAACCCTTGAACAAACCCCAGCACCATGATGTAAAATGAGATTGCAGTTTTATGCTGATGATATGATGTCATTTATTGATGTGCTGCTATCTTGGCTAAAGTAGTAACTAAACTTTAAAAAGCTTTAAGAAATAGAATATTACTTTAACAACAACTTTTAAAACTTTAACAACAATTTAACACATAGGATATCTTAACTGCCTCAGTGCCAAGCAGTACAACCTGGAACAATCTTCAGGAAGTTTAAAGCTGAACTCTTTTATTCCTTTTAATGAATGTAAATGCAGCTAATACTGCAGTAGGTCACTGTAGGCTACTAAACGTAAAACCAAAATGTTTTTTTTTTTCCTTGTGTAGTTTGTGTAGTACTCTGCAGATGCGTCGTGCACCCGATTTCTTTGAGGGAGCGCAGATCCATGGCACTGTCATCCAAAATGTTCATTGTTCATCCTAATTTACTTGATTTTATCATGCAACAATATTCTTGGTTATGCTTCTGTTCATATTCAAACTACACCAGGAATTACCTGTTTTAACTGCCATGTTTATCATAATCATTAATTCTGTAGTAAAATGGATATATTATTGTAGCAAAGACTATGTAACACCATCGTTTATAATAGGTGTGTAAAATAAGTTCTCAGCATTTAGCTACTGCTTTTACTAACATTTATTTAATTAATCACTCATAAAAAATGTCCATCACCAGTTGTAGGATATATTTCAGTGCTGAAGTGTTAAAGTGTTAAACCAGTGAAATGGAAATTCTGAAGCTATTATTAAGTTACACATTTATTAAATTCATACAGTTGTCACATGATGAGCTGAGATTGGTTATTAATATCTCACACTGCAGTTAACATGACCGCAATTGTGGTTCAGCTCATGATACCTCTGCTTGGCTCCTATAGCCACACTGGTAAGGTGTCAACTAGCCGATACTACACAGATGCTCTCCAGTTGAAATTAACCAAATACCCTAAACAGAAAGGGTTGTCTGTGTCCACCATTCAGTCTTCAAATAACACCTACCGTAGTTTATTAAATCCATAATAGTATACTCATCATTTTTTGTCCATTTCTACAATTCAATTCAATTGCTTTGACCTTTTTGTATTTCTTTTTTTTTTTTTTAATTCTTTACAAACACAAGACATTACACACTCAAAAGTAAAAAACAAGATTAAACCATTTTACCTAGGGGGAGCAAAGACAGGTTTTATATCATTCTGAATGATTTTACACAAAACAGAAAAATTAAATTTGCATGTGAAATGTTACAGTACAGTATACAGTATATTCATAGTGTTATGCATAAACTGTGGTTTATTCTGTAACATTTTGTAGTGTGATTGATTCCTGCTCTCCCTGCAGTCAGGCTCCCAGTGGGTAGACCTTAGGATACATCGACTAGCCACCTCATAGTGCTATACAAATAAAATTGAATACTGTATAATTTATCTCCCAGGCTCTGTGCATGTACCCTGACAGAGGAGAGCTGTAGTTTTCTGTCCTCAGTTCTCAGCTCAAACTCCTCCAGTCTGAGAGAACTGGACCTGAGTCACAATAACATTCAGGATTCAGGAGTGAAGCTGCTCTCTGCTGGACTGGAGAATCCACACTGTACACTGGAGACACTGAGGTCAGATCAACACACACACACACACACACACACACACACACACACACACACACACACACACACACACACACACACACACACACACACACACACACACAAGGACAGAAAATATTCACCGAAAGTGGGACATCATGGTTTAGATACAGACCTAAGTGACACTACACCACCCTTCCCACATCATACATGCAAAATGTTATGACTAAAGGAATGCATATATACACGAAAAGAAAAAAATATATTATTATTTCATCCCCTACAGATTTTGTTAGTTCGGAAAATGAAGGGTCTTTAATTTTATAGGCTTATTGTAAAGGATAGAGACAGAATATCAACCAAAAATCCAGAAAAAGATGCACATGATACTAATGTTATGAATGATTTATATTTATATGATTTGTATATATATGATCCCCAAACAAAACATGATTTAGTACATTGTGGTGAAATCCTTGTTGGCAAGCACAGGGGTAAGATTTTTCTTGTTGTTGGTTACCAGGATTTCACACATCTCAGGAGGATTTTTTTTACAGATTGTTTCTAAATCCTAAAAGTTTCTTATCTGTCACTTGGCAATTCAAAGTTTCAGCTCCTTCCATAAACTTTTATGTCCTATTCTAGCTAGGAATATTTTCAGTTCTAAATGAACTTTGAGCACAATTCCTAGGAGTGTGTCTAAGATGCTTAGGACTGATCCTCACTTTTCTCATGATTATCCCTACCCCATGAGGTGAAATCTTACATGGAGCTCCAGGCTGTTTGCAGTTATTTTGTATTTCTTCCATTTGTGAATAATCGTTCCAACAGTTATCTCCTTCTCACCAAGCTTCTTGGTTATGGTCTTGTAGCCCACTCCAGCCTTGTGCAGCTATGCAGTCTTGTCCTTGACATTCTTTGACAGCTCTTTAGTGATGCAAATGGTGGTGAGGTTTGAATGGAAAATAAAGATTTTGTGGACTGGTGGCTTGTTGTTAGGAGAACCACATGAGCACAGAACCAGTCTGTGGGAGCCAGAACTATTGTTGCTCAGTAGGGAATCAAATACTCATTTTACTCACTGAAATGCAATTCAATTTATAACAATTATACCATGGTGTAATTTATATATATATATATATATATATATATATATATATATATATATATATATATATATATATATATATATATATATATATATATATATGTGTGTGTGTGTGTGTGTGTGTAAATATGTGTGTTTGTGTGTAATTTCTTTCTCAGATTGTATGGGTGTAATCTGACAGAGGAGAGCTGTAGAGTTCTGTCCTCAGTTCTCAGCTCAGACTCCTCCAGTCTGAAAGAACTGGAGTTGAGTTACAATAAACTGCAGGATTCAGGAGTGAAGCTGCTCTCTGCTGGACTGGAGAATCCACACTGTACACTGGAGACACTGAGGTCAGATCATATCTCTTAGCTGAGATGAGCTACAGTGCTGATCAGGATACAGAATATTAATATATATATAGATATTTACAAAGTAAAGCTGGTCTAAATTTCAATGACAAAAACTGCTTTTTTATGTTAAAATCAAATGCATATTTCATTTATTATTGTGTGTGTGTGTGTGTGTGTGTGTGTGTGTGTGTGTGTGTGTGTGTGTGTAATAGAGAGAGAGAGAGAGAGAGAGAGAGAGAGAGAGGTAAAAAAAAAACTTGTCGTTAGTTTGTGCCTTAAGTCCTAGACAGCTTGTGGACATTTGCCAGTCCACTTGTAAGCAGGCATGTCAGTATGGAAGCAGAGCTGTTAAGAGAACTGCTAATAGCACTGACAACCAGTAAGCATCACAATGCACCGTTCTCTGGAATTGTTGAATGGGGATGTGTTACTGTCTGTAATAACTGAGTCAAGTGCTGTTACAGTTTGTAACTTTTGTGAGGTAGAGACAATCTTTGTAACTGGTGAGTGATATGGCATTACTCTTTTAAATTTTTAATTGACGAAGGGTCACTGTTTGTAATTATTGAATTAGAATAGCTGTCAGGTATCAGTTGATTGATGTAGAATTGCTGTGTGTAAATGTTGAGTAAGTTGGTGGTATGGTTAATGTCTGTTGATTGAGGTAGATTTAGAGTCTGTAATAGTTGATTGAGGTAGAATTAGTGTTTGTATTTGTCAGCTGAGGTAATGTTACTCTATAATTTTGAGATTGACATACTGTCTGTAATTGTTGAGTAAAGTATTATTACTGTATTATTATTGTAATTGTTGGCTGAGGTACTGGTACTCTCTGTAATTGATGAGTGCGGTCGCATCACTGGCCATAATAGTCGACTGAGGTAATATTACTGACTGTAATCATCGAGTGAGGTAGTGGCACAGCCTGTAATTGATGACAGTGTTATTGTAAGTCTTACTGTATGGAGTTGTTGAGTAAGCTAATGTTATGGTTACTGCCTGTTAATTGAGGTATTGTTTCTGTTTGAAGTACTGTATCTCAACTTAACCTCATTTCTATAGCACTTTGGGACACTTTAACCACTACAAGTGCCCCAAAGTTCTTCACATAAATAAGAAAATAATATAAAAAAAATATATAAATCAAAATCACATCAAGTGTATACATATTAAATCCAAACACATCCTATAAAATCAATATGTCATGTTGGTTAAAATGCCAAAGAAAACATATGGTGAGATTTGAATACACACAGTGTATCCTCACTAATAGTCTCACTAATAGTCAAGGGTAGGTCATTCCACAATTTGGGGGCAGCCACAGAGAAATCCCTATCAGCCCTGAGCTTGAGGTTTTGGGTATGGTCAGCAGAAATTTGTCTGATGATCTGAGAGACCAGGCTGGGGCATAGGGCTGAAGCAGATCTGAGAGGTAGGGCGGGGCAAGGCCATGTAAACATTTAGAGGTAACCAAAAGAAATTTAAAGTTAATTCAGTACTGTACTGGGAGCCAATGAAGGGAAGCAGGACTGGAGAGAAATGTTCTCTCTGAGCCAAGCAGCAGAATTTTGGACCATCGGTAGTTGATGTAATACTGCCTGAGAAACCCCAAAATACAAAGCATTAGAATAATCAAGGCGAGTGATGATGAATGTGTGGATGGCCTTTATCACCACTCAAAATTTCAAAATGCATAATAGACAAAACAGGGTTAACCTTTGCCAATTGCCCCAATTGAAAGGAAGCTGGACCAAATTACAGCAAAGATGTGTTTAGCAAATTTAAGACCATGGTCAAAAATAACATCTAAATTTGATGCTGTGGATTTGACATACTGCACATCCAGAGGTGGAACTCTACCCCTAGCACCAGGACCAAACACACACTGTAAACCTGAATAAGTTGGCAAAACTCTAATCAGTTACGGAATTTTTTAAAGTAATGATGTTTCCAATTTTAAGTAAACAGAACTATCAGTTCTTGAGCTTGTTATACTCAGACAATCCGGTGCACACACAAGTTTGGCACATGTTTTACACCAGATGCCTTTCCTGACGCAACCCTCTCATTTTATCTGGGCTTGGGACAGACACTTCATCCAGTTGTTGGGAATCGAACCCAGGCCTTTCACATGGCAGGCGAAACACCTCTCACTGAGCCACCAGTTCCCTACTGCTCTGATGACGTCAGACACAAAATCGCTAGGCTGAAAGATTTTAAGTTGAGAACTGAGCTGTGGTGGAGGAATTAAACATGCAAAAGCGCACAGAGGTTAATAACATTATCATGTAGAACAGAGTCAAACAGTTAAATTTCTATTCAATTTTATTTATATAGCACTTTTAACATTAGCCATTGTCTCAAAGCAGCTTCACTAAAGATTATGTAAATGTGTAGGAGCAAGTAAAAATGTGTATAGATCATAATGATTAGATTGTCCCTGATAAGAAAGCCAAGGGTGACGGTGACGGTGGCAAGGAAAAAGTCCCTAGGAAGACAATAGGAAGAAACCTTGAGAGGAACCAGACTCAACAGGGAACCCATCCTCATCTGGGTGATAACGGAGAGCAGGAAATTTTTGCTGACATACTGTGTTAGTCAGCTGGGAGTTCAACATAACAACAAACAGGCATATGATCAGAAAATAATAGAAATAGGTGTCAAACAAGAGCAAATGCATGCTCCTGTGTGGGGTCAGACACTGACTGCACAAAAACTAAACCACTCGATTAAGTTTAAAAAGTCTTTGGCCAGCGGCTTTTCATTAAAATCACCCACAATAAGGACACAATCATATTTAGACATCATTTTAGTCAAAAAGTCTAATAAAGTCAGTTTACTTACTATAAGTCCGTACTATACTTTACTATGTTGTACTATACAACACAGTGGCCAGGCTCAAATAAGTTGAATTCAGAGCTGGAAAAGGACGATGATGACAGGTTGTTGTAAAGGAAGTATGGGTCAGTCCAGTAGGGGGCGCCAATAGGCCTTTATTAGATGTTTTCCTGACATTCTATCGTGTTCTAACCCAGAAGTTGTTTTGTTTGTTTGGTGTAGCGACGGGTAGAAGGAAACCAGCACTTTAGCTGTTTTTTTATGCAGTTAATCTTGTTGTGGTGGATTTGTGCGTGCAAATATTAACCACATATCTGTTCACCTGTTGATTCACATGTGCTATGCTGTAATAAAGAGAGTGTTTTAAGGAGAACAAAGACTTGTGCATTCTAACCGATGCCCCACAGTGATCATAACTCTAAGCTAGCAACTCAAACGTGATACTTCATTATAAATTGGTCCTTCGAGCCAGATTTGGTGATTGGTGATTTGGTGATTACCAATTTGAAGATGGCTCATGCCCCATTAGGTGGAGATTTCAGACCAGATCATGTTCGTTCTCCCAGTCAAAGGAACACTCCTTTCTGGTTAAAGGAATATGAGGTTGATCTCCCACGCCCAGTAGTATTTGACGAGCCGAGTCAGCATGTTTCAGGAATTGGAGAAAGCAGGAGACACAAGGAGAGACACGTCGAGATGACGCCTCTCCCCCAGCACTCCATTCCACACATCTGGAGCATAGAAGGCACACAAGGAATGCCCTCGGCCTCAGCTTCTGTTCCCCTTTACAAGAGCACACCAACATCATACCAGCCTATATCCTCTATGTAAGAACAGCTGCAGGAGGATAACAGGAGGTTACAGCATACGGTATTGGATATGCAACGGCAAATAGACAGGAATATTGCTTTGTCATCTCATCATCCTGTGCCATTAGCATCAAACTACTATCCCAGTGTCAGAACGACACAGCTAACTGTAGCTGATACCCTATCTCAGCTCGCTCATCAATTAGCCATTGCAGAAGAGGATGAAGACTGGCCACTACCCCCTCCACCTGTTATGCCAGATGAGAGACAAAGATAAGCCCAATCCTGATCACAGGATCATAGGGGTTTTGGAGGGGCTAAAGGAACACATCCTTACACTAGAACTGAATCAGCCCTCCTCCCCATCCACACCAAACTATCAACAGCCATTTGACAACTATCAACAGTCAGACTCATGGTCTGGGTTTGCTAATACTGCTGCTCCTCCATTGCCACCTCTGAGGGACAATAGTCCCACTGATGCACAACCGTGTAGCCAGGAGAGATCATATAGGGGTCCCAAGCCGTCCATCCCAGACTTTACATGTGACAACCCCAGAGTTTGCAAGACTACGAATATCCTTGGAAAATATTCTTCCCTCAGATGCAACTGAGAGGTTAAAATACCAAATCTTGCTGGACCACCTCAAACTCGAAGAAGCCCTCTTAATAGCTGACTCTTACAGTAACTCGCCGTACCCCTACTCCGACACAATGGCATCTCTCATTCAGCACTATGGTCAACCTCACCAACTAGCTTTGCGGAGAATTGCAGAGTTGATGGATGGACCCTCTATCCGTCCAGGAGATTCCATGGGATTCCGCAAATTTGCGCTGAGAGTCAGAGCGCTGGTGGGAATGCTAGAACAGGTGAAACAGGAGGGACTCCTTGAACTTCAGTGCGGATCGCATGTGGCCAGATTAAGCAGTAAGTTATCCCAGGATCTCAGAGCTAACTTTAGGCGGTATCTTCACCCACTAAAGAGAGACGTGCATTCTCTTTTGGACTTTGCATAGTGGTTAGAGTATGAGCTACAGATCCAGGAAGGTGGTGATGTGCTTGATCAGATAGATACCCATAAAGACAAGGCAAAGAGATCGCAAGAGAGAGGGTAAAGGAAGAAACAGGCCAATGACTGTGCTCATGGACAAAGACAGTTTGGGTTAATATAAATGGGGTTCACAGGTATGCCACACCGTTATTAAGAGTGCAGTCCCTGCCCACTTTGTTGGATAAAATGTTTCTAAGCTTGGGAATATTTCTAAGATGGAAAAAGGCTGTTTTTGTGATATTGGAAATATGATTTTCAAAGTACAAGTTACTGTCTAATATTACGCCCAGGTCTTTCACTGTCGAGCTGGTGGTAACAGTACATCCTTCTAAACGTAGGCTGAATTGTGAGAGCTGGTGTGTACTGTTTTTTGGGCCAATAAGTAATATCTCTGTCTTATCTGAATTTAGTAAAAGAAAGTTATTCTTCTGTGAAAAAAAACAACTTACCTGAGACGATGAGAGAGAGCGCTCGGCTGCTGATCTGCCATTTTGCCGCCAGTGGTTTAAAACGGTGGCCGAATCGATTCCTCTTCCCTCGGGTAGTAATGCCTGTGCATGTGGCCTTGATGACGTATTTTTGACAGTGGCAACAGAAAATGGCAGGCCACACACACTGGCAATCCTATGATTCTCACTTTTACTCTGTAAGCGTGGAGTTTGCATTTTTCCCTCTGCTTGGTGGGTACTCTGGTTTCCAAAGACATTAGCCGTGTGTGAATGAGTATGTGTGCGATGGACTGGCATCGTGTCCAGGGTTTACCCTGCCTCATGCCACAAGTGTCCTGTGATTTGCTGCAAGCTGTGCATGACTCTGTACAGCATACGCAGTACAGAAAATTAATCATGAAGAATGTATGGACCTAGGTGCAGTTTCGATTTTATGTGATTCTGTTAGTGTCATAACTTTATAAATATCCTTATTCAGTATTTTTTATTATTATTTTGTTACGGTTCTCAATAGCTTTTTCTGAATAGATTTTTTTTCCCCTTACCCCAAGTACTTAAGGAAAATGTCCATGTTTAGATATACAGGGTGGGCCATTTATATGGATACACCTTAATAAAATGGGAATGGTTGGTGATATTAACGTCCTGTTTGTGGCACAATAGTATATGTGAGGGGGCAAACTTTTCAAGATGGGAGGTGACCATGGTGGCCATTTGGAAGTCGGCCATCTTGGATCCAACTTTTTTTTTTTTTCAATAGGAAGAGGGTCATGTGACACATCAAAGTTATTGGGAATTTCACAAGAAAAACAATGGTGTGCTTGGTTTTAACGTAACTTTATTCTTTCATGAGTTATTTACAAGTTTCTCTTTGTTCACAGCCATTGACATGTCGAAGAGGTTAACACGTGATGAGCAGATCGAAATTGTGTTGATATCTGGTGAACGCAGTAACCGTGTCATTGCAGCAGATTTCAATGCAAGACACCCTACGAGACCACCCATCTCCCATGCTACAGTTAGCAAACTGTTTGCTAAGTTTCGTGAAACTGGTTCAGTGTTGGATTTGCCAAAATGTGGACGCATGAAAACTGTCACTAATGAACAAACATCAGTGGCTGTCCTAGCTTCATTCAGCAAGAGCCCACAGCGTAGCACTCGCCGCATGTCACTGGAGAGTGGCATTAGTCGAACATCCCTTCGGCGGATATTAGCTACTCACAAACTCCAGCTACTGCAGCATCTCAACGAGGATGACCCAGATCGGTGCACACAATTTGCAGAATGGACAAAACAAAAATTGGAACAGGACCCTCAGTTCACGCAGAAGATTTTGTGGGGCCATTCTTCATCAATGGAAACCTCAAGGCCACTGGATATTTGAAATTGCTACATGATGATGTGTTTCCTTCTTTATGCACTGAAGCTGGCACGTTCCCTGAGTTTTTCCAGCAAGATGGTGCACCACCACATTATGGGTGTCAGGTCCGAGCATTCCTAGATGAACAGTTTCCTGAAAAGTGGATTGGTCGTCGTGGGCCAGTTGAATGCCCCCCAAGGTCTCCCGATCTGACCCCCTTAGACTTTTATCTTTGGGGTCATCTGAAGGCAATTGTCTATGGTGTGAAGATACGAGATGTGCAGCACCTGAAACTACGGATACTGAAGCCTGTGCTGGCATTTCTCCTGCGGTGTTGCTATCAGTGTGTGAAGACTGGGAGAAGAGGGTTGCATTGACAATCCATCACAATGGGCAACACATTGAACACATTTTATAAGTGGTCAGAAACTTGTTAATAACTCATGAAATAATAAAGTTACGTCAAAACCAAGCACCCCATTGTTTTTCTTGTGAAATTCCCAATAACTTTGATGTGTCACATGACCCTCTTCCTATTGAAAAAACAAAAGTTGGTTCCAAGATGGCCGACTTCCAAATGGCCACCATGGTCACCACCCATCTTGAAAAGTTTGCCCCCTCACATATACTAATGTGCCACAAACAGGACGTTAATATCACCAACCATTCCCATTTTATTAAGGTGTATCCATATAAATGGCCCACCCTGTAGTTTAAAAACTGTCAGTGTTTAAACATCTAGAGGATATTCATTCCACTACTTCAGTGACAGACAAAAAAGAGCCTTGGAGTGGTGGTGGGACCACTGGGTGCAGTGCAGGGTATGATAAGAGCTAATGTACATGAGGTAAATTTTAGGTATTGTATACAAGATTTAGAAGTCCAAGGAGATCACATGGTGGGGAGAGGTGGAGCCTGCCAATTACCTTAGATGAACAGTTTAGTTTTGCTGGGATTAAGTTTCAGCTGATAGTTGTCTGGCAGACATCCCATCATCGTTTGCAGCCTGTGATCTGAGCTAAAACATGAGTGTTGGAGGGAGGAAAGAGGAGGATGAGTTAAGTGTTATCCACATAGCAGTGGGATTGAGTGGGAGCAGAAAATGACCAAACACCAAACTTTGTGTGGGATACAAGTGAAGAGTCAGTCTACTACCTCCATGTGACTTAATATTGCCAACCTTTTAAAGGTTGTGGAGGATGAGGATAGATGCTAGTTTGGTTGATCGGGCAACATTTAGCTTCTGAGTAATGGCCAAACGTGTAAGATCTTCATGTACTGTAGTTGAGGATGTAGTTGAGGATGTTTAGAATAACTAGGGTGATTCTATATGACAAAGGAAAACATTCATAGATGTGTCTGACGTGGTGGTGTAGCTGAGATGAAACTCACCATATCCACACCCAAGGTTATGGCTCTCTCATGGAAAAGAGTTGGATGCTTTCTTCAAATGAGGTGATAGATCTTACTCCAATGTTTAGGTATCTTGCGATCTTAGATCTTAGAGCATCAGTAAATATAAAGGAACACTATTCTCCTTCTCTCTACAGGCTGGAGTGGTGCTGTATTACAGGTGAAGGTTGTGCTGCTCTGGTTTCAGCTCTGAGGTCGAACCCCTCATCACACCTGAGAGAGCTGAATCTGAACTACAATCAACCAGGAGAATCAGGAGTGAAGCTGCTCTCTGATCTACTGAAGGATCCACACTGTAAACTGGAGAAACTACAGTGAGTTACACACACACACGCGCACACACACACACACACACACACACACGCTTGGTGGTGTTATACACTTCTTAAGGGATGCTGTATCTGAATGTGTGTGTACAGTAATAAGGAATAAAACCACTGCTCTGCATATTGTTTTTGAGTGGGAGAGAGTCAGATGCTTGACCAGTAAAAGACTGAGAGAAAAAGTGGGAAAAGTGGGAGAGTGCTTGTCACTGGAGAATAAGATTTGTGTGATTTTATTCATGAGTGATGAAAAAGTGTTAGATTGACAAGTAGTGATGAGATTAACACCAGTGTTACAGTTACTGTTCTTGTCTGTGAGAGTGAGCAGGAGCTCAGGATGTGGACTAAAGTCTCTGCTTACAAGTCCCTGTAAAAATGTTGGAATCACTACAGTTAGTCAGTTTTTGCAGTGATGTTTTACTGGACAGCAAATAAACAATTCACATATGTACAGTATGTAATCACTTTGCATTCCTAAAACAAATGAAGACATTCATGAAGAAATGGAGAAAAGTGCTTTGAAAGTAGAAAAATGAACTGAAATGAAAACTTGAAAGTAGAAAATATGAAACAAGTAAAAACAAAAGAGAAGCAGCATGAATCAGGTTTGTGATGAAAGAACTGTAAGAAATGGGCTGAATCAAATGGGCTGTTGGAACCGTAGGAACTTCCAGTCCTGAACTATTAGTCACAAGTTGTGAAAGAGGAGCTGTCTGCATCCTCCGAGGCCAGGACCATCTTTGTGGTAAAGTGGAACCGTCCCCAGTCACCTCACGCATTCCAAATTGAGACCACAAGAGGCCTCTATATGATGCGTTTTACACACACTTTATTGTGACAATTTATTTAATTTATTTAATGGAAATAATTTGTCTCCCACCTGTCTCTTTTCTCTTTCGGTTAACTGTAAAAATTGGTTTATTTGTTCCTCGACAGATAACATTTGTTAAACATTTGCGGTTCTTCCTGTGTGTGTTATGTGCTGCACTGCGTCTTCAGTCTCTGTGTCGTGGTGTTCAGAGTCTGGCTGCTGGTTCTGTGGGTGACGTCTCGTCTCTTTTTCTCCTGGGTTTAGCTGTAATAATAATAATAATAATAATAATTACACACGTGGACAAAATTGTTGGTACCCTTCGGTCAATGTAAGAAAAACTCACAATGGTCACATAAATAACTTTAATCTGACAAAAGTAATAATAAATAAGAATTCTATGAATGTTAACCAATGAAAGTCAGACATTGCTTTTCAACCATGCTTCAACAGAATTATAAAGAAAAATGAACTCATGGAACAGGCCTGGACAAAAATGATGGTACCCCTAACTTAATAGTTTGTTGCACAACCTTTTGAGGCAATCACTGCAATCAAACGATTCCTGTAACTGTCAATGAGACTTCTGCACCTCTCTGCAGGTATTTTGGCCCACTCCTCATGAGCAAGCTGCTCCAGTTGTTTCCGGTTTGAAGGGTGCCTTTTCCAGACGGCATGTTTCAGCTCCTTCCAAAGATGCTCAATAGGATTGAGGTCAAGGCTCATAGAAGGCCACTTTAGAATAGTCCAATGTTTTCCTCTTAGCCATTCTTGGGTGTTTTTAGCTGTGTGTTTTGGGTCATTGTCCTGTTGCAAGACCCATGACCTGCGACTGAGACCCAGCTTTCTGACACTGGCCAGCACATTTCTCTCTAGAATCCCTTGATAGTCTTGAGATTTCATTGTACCCTGCACAGATTCAAGACACCCTGTGCCAGATGCAGCAAAGCAGCCCCAGAACATAACAGAGCCTCCTCCATGTTTCACAGTAGGGACAGTGTTCTTTTCTTGATATGCTTCATTTTTCCGTCTGTGAACATAGAGCTGATGTGCCTTGGCAAAAAGTTCCATTTTTGTCTCATCTGTCCATAGGACATTCTCCCAGAAGCTTTGTGGCTTGTCAACATGTAGTTTGGCATATTTTTATGATTTGTTTTCAACAATGGTGTCCTCCTTGGTCGTCTCCCATGTAGTCCACTTTGGCTCAAACAACGACGGATGGTGCGATCTGACACTGATGTTCCTTGAGCATGAAGTTCACCTTGGATCTCTTTAGAAGTCTTTCTGGGCTCTTTTGTTACCATTCGGATTATCCGTCTCTTTGATTTGTCATCAATTTTCCTCCTGCGTCCACGTCCAGGGAGGTCGGCTACAGTCCCATGGATCTTAAATTTCTGAATAATATGTAGTCACAGGAACATCTAGCTGCTTGGAAATGGTCTTATAGCCTTTACCTTTAACATGCTTGTCTATAATTTTCTTTTGAATCTCCTGAGACAACTCTTTCCTTCGCTTCCTCTGGTCCATGTTGAGTGTGGTACATACCATGTCACCAAACAACACAGTGACTACCTGGAGCCCTATATATAGGCCCACTGACTGATTACAAGATTGTAGACACCTGTGATGCTAATTAGTGGACACACCTTGAATTAACATGTCCCTTTGGTCACATTATTTTCAGTATTTTCTAGGGGTACCCTCATTTTTGTCCAGGCCTGTTCTATGAGTTTATTTTTTTAAATAATTCTGTTGAAGCATGGTTGAAAAGCAATGTCTGACTTTCATTGGTTAACATTCATAGATTTTTTTTAAATTATTACTTTTGTCAGATAAAAGTTATTTCTGTGACCATTGTGAGTTTTTCTTTCATTGACCAAAGGGTACCAACAATTTTGTCCACGTGTGTACATTTTATTTATAAGCGCCTTTCATAACACTCAAGGACACTGTACAAAAAACAATCAACGATACAAATAGGAAATACAAGCAACCAAACGACACAAAAACAAACATGTACAAAAGAATACAGTGAATTTAAGGAGAGTAAGCTTTAGTAAATAGATGGGTTTTGAGTCTGCTTTTAAAGAGAGAGAGAATCTAAATTACGGATGTCAGGTGGGAGGGAGTTCCACAGAATGGGCGCCGAGTGACTGAATGCTCTACTCCCCATAGTACTGAGACGGGCAGAGGGTACGGCCAGGCGAATGGAAGCGGATGATCTAAGAGAACGAGAAGAAGTGACAATTTGTAGTAGATCTAGTAGATAAGGAGGGGCAAGATTATGGATTACTTTGGATTACCTTGAAAGTGAGCAAAATTATTTTAACTTCAATTCTGTATTTTATGGGGAGCCAGTGGAGTTGCTGCAGAACAAGGGGTGATATGATGGAAAGAAGGTGTTTTGGTAATGATGCGAGCGGCTGAGTTTAGGACGAGTTGTAGCTTATGGAGGGATTTCTGGGGAAGACCAAAGAGAAGAGAACTGCAGTAGTCAATACGAGAGGACACTAAACTGTGGACAAGGATAGAAGTACAATTGGTGGAGAGAGAGGGACGAAGACGATTAATATTGCGCAGATGGAAGTAGGCAGAGCGAGTAATATTGTTAATGTGAGATTGGAATGATAATGAGCTATCGAGGATGACACCCAAACTCTTAACTTGATGAGATGGAGAAACTGATGAACTGTCAATTGTGAGGGTAAAACTGTTGACTTTGGATAGTAAGGATTTGGTGCTTTGTTTGGGTGTTGGTGGTGGTAGGCAGATCTGTGGCTCCTTTACCTCTCCGGTGCAGATGTTAGGGGCCTGGTCAATGTTAGGGGCAGGGTCAGCGCTGACTGTAAATGTGTCGGGATCTATACTCTCGCTGTGTACAGTAATAGCCGTGTTTGTGTCAGTGCCGGGTGCAGTGTGTGTCTCTGTGGTGCCGGTGTGTTCAGGACTGACCTTTGTGAGTGCTGGCTTGGTGTGTCACTGAGGTCCGCAGCAGACTCGGCCTCCTCAGTGTTTCCCGGCTGGCTGTCCCCAAACTGCTGCCGTATGTTTCTGTGAAACACAGTATATATATAAAGATCATTGGCTGTAGAACACAATCTAATTTCCAGTCATGTATGATATGGGGTTCCATGTCAGGTAAAGGACCAAGGGAGATGGTGTTCAAGACTTTAACGTTCAGTGCTTAATCGCATCACCAGACAGAAGCTCCAGCATCATCACCTTGTGAGTGCAGATTCCCGGACGATGAGATTTTGGACACTTTTCCCAAATGCACTAATAGAAAATTATAATCATTATTCAGGATGATCAAGCATCTAGACACTGAATAAAAACTGTTAAAGCTTTTCTTTAAGGAAAGCATATCAGATCAATGACACGACCAGCAAACAGTCTCCATCTCAATCTCAATCTTCTGTGGTGGAAATACAAAACACTGGTGTATGACAAGACTCCATACTATAAAGCTCAACCACTAGTCCATAAAGTTGGAACCATCTTGATGGGGAACAATGTTTTTCAGTAGTGAAGTCTGTGTCTCAGAGAATTCTGGCTGAGGAGGAGGAACAAAGTAATACTACTCATTTACATCATTTCACATCACTTCTGGTATTTCTGGTTTTGTATTTTGTATATTTGAATTTGTCTTTCGTGTCTTCTGTGTATAAAAGTGTTTTATTGATTATACAGTTTTAACTTTTCTGTTTGGTTTAAAGTTTAATGTGAGTATTTGGGGATCTGGAGTATAAATACTGCAATTCCCTTTCCCTCTTTTTTCACAGATTTGACGTTTGAAGTTTTAATTCTTACCGGATCTGAACGTGATACACAGAGGATCATGAGGATGCACATTTTTTTGTTTTCTCCGCTCCTAACACATCTGATTTAACTAATTATCTGATTAACAGCCTTTACTGATAGAAGTGGGTGTGAAACACAGAGGCCCTGAAATGTCCAGGACCAGCGATGGGAAACACTGGTGTACATTTAAATTAACATTACCAGTTTTTGTATTGCTGTTAAATAAAAAGATTAAAGAACAACTTTACTTCATAAGTCTTTTTTTTTTTCAGTTTATACGATATGTAGGAGCCTATTTTGTTAGATTCAGTTATATTGTGTTATATTGTATGGTGCATTTCAATGTTTTGAATGTTTTTTATTTTTATTTTAATTGTTTGCATTTGGGAAGTCACATTATTGTTCATATGGGCCATTTGGATAAATATTTTGTACATTTTGCATTGATAATAGGTACTAAGTTAAAATTGTGTACTGACTCTTTAAGAATCACGTCTGTGAAGGTGGGGGGCGGGGGGGGGGGGATGGGGGGGGGGGGGTCGTGCTTGGAAAGAGAAGGGAGTCCCACAGTTTTCTTTACCGAATCCGTGATTATTTGAATTTTGAGATTATATATATATATATATATATATATATTTTTTTTTTTTTTTAATTTGTTTTATGTATCTTGTAAGTGATGATTAAAGGAAGATATCTGAAAAGAAAACGGAGTATGTCGATTCTTTGGACACGGAGCAAGTAAGACTAAACTAAAACTTAGATGCACACTCACGATATGTTGGTGTCTTTCCCATTCATATATTGCAGAAAGTAAATTATTTTTCTTCATTAGACGTTATAGATTTGTTATAATACCAGGATTTCATATTCCCCAATGCAGGAGTTTGTTCATTACACAAGGCTATGCCCTGTTCCTACATTTTTTTTTATTTATGCCTGAGCTAAAGTAAAATAAAGGGATTTTCCTTGTTATTCCTAAATGGTTATTGCTATATTTTGATAAATTATGCTAATAATCTTACGCTAGTGCTTATCAAAGATCCACTATTATCCTTGTGCTGAAGTTGTGCACCCTGAGCAGTGCTTAATAACACTTGGCCCTGACCTCTTTATTAATGAAGGTCTTTACATTAAGAGAGAGAGAGAGAGAGAAAAGAGAATGTTTACATCAAGGTCTAGGAAGAAACCATGGCCCAAATGACCCCCCAGACTACACTGTGATGTCCTACAAACTGAGCCATTTTCAGCATTAAGCTGTCGACAACTGTCACTTGTCCAATGCTTATGGGATTGAAACACTTGTGCAGAAGTGCAATTTTGACACATTATTTAATTATTTGGTTAATTTGGTCCAATGTAAGCTAAATCAAAAATTCAATCAATTATTTTGGTCCCCGAGTCAATTTTAACAAGCAAGTTAGTGGTAGCAGGTTATTTAGGGGCAGGTTATTTATTTTTTTAAGTTACAGCCAATTTTATTCCAAAAAGACCTGGAATAGCTTTTATCTATTGCTGGGTTAACTAATGAAACTCCCCGTATACGGGGTTGCCTCATTCCAGTCTTATCATTTTGATTCATACATGTTCACTTTTAATGGAATCTTATATAATTCTTTTGATTGTGTAAAGCTGCTTTTGCTGCACTATACAAATAAAATTGAATTGAATTGAATTGAATTGAATTGAATTCCACCCATTTCAGGCAACATTTCAGATGGTTTAAATAGAAAAAATAATGTAAGTGTAAAAAAGTAAATTTTCGTTTTTGTTGTCACATATCGAATTCATATTCATGGTCATTGTCTCAAAGCAGCTTCACAGAAATGAAAAAAAAGTTAAAAGAAAATTTATGGAAATGTATATATGTGTAAGAAAAATGTGTCTAGATAATGTGATTGTCCCTGATGAGCAAGCCAAGGGTGACGGTCGACAGTGGCAAGGAAAAACTCCCTGAGATGGCAATAGGAAGAAACCTTGAGAGGAACCAGACTCAACAGGGAACCCATCCTCATCTGGGTGATAACGGAAACAGAAATTGTATAACATCATGTGTGTTATGCAGCTGAAAGTTCTGAAAGTTTAAGTTTTCCTTAAAGAGTTAATTCCGTTAATTCAATCACTGACTCTTGCTCCTCATTTCTCCTTTGGTCCTGGATTTTACTTTGATTAATAAAACTTCAGAAGTGATTGGCAACGTAATAGAACGAGTGCATTTAGCACCTTCCAAACATTAATGGTCCTTTGAGCCAGATGCTATAACTGTTTCTGCTATGATACCCAGACCCAGAGAGAGAATAGTAGAGCAAGAGGTAGTCAGGCCACGCAGAGCCACTAGGCCGCCTTTGCATCTTCAAGATTATGCAGTTAGTTATCCTTAAAGATGCCTTACATTTGCGGAGGAGCATGCTAATACTGTAACAAATGCAGATGTTCTCTCGTGCATTCATGAAATGAGAGAAATAAAGTATGCAACTTAGACAAGAGGTTCTGCGTATATCAGACATAAGACCTCTTCTCCTTCGTTAGCTCCACTGCAGGATTCTTCTTCATTACGGCATGTAGAAGCCACACCAAGGATCGATAATATGTTCGCTTCACCATAGGATGATCAAAATCCAAGCCAGACAGATGACAATCCATTGGTGCCTCCTAGAGATAAGTCCCTACCCTCATATCGTAATAGTCAAGTTTTTTTTAGAAGATCTTACTTGCAGTTTAAGGAAAATGCTTAAACTGAGTGGCAGGCCATCACATTCAGGGCAGTCGACCCCTCAGTATAATGAACCGCCCAATTGTAACCAAGACTCTCCGCAATACAATCCCAGTTATCCTGCTAATGTTCATGAGGTGAAGCAACGCTTGTAAGATCCTCCGCGGGGACAGTTTGATACCCCAGTAGTGTCGCATTTTAACCCACTTGGGATGTCGGCATTTTAATTATTTTCCACTTGGGATATTGGTCATTCATATTCAGGATATCGGCCAGTCAGAGATACTCCTGATCAGTGATCGTGGGCACCTTTAAGACGATAGCTTAATCAGACTATTCAGATGCTTATCTTGAACATAGCATGAGACCTGATCACTATCATACAAATGAACGGTTATATTCGACTGATCCTTAACATCTTTCTTTAGGAGAACAGGGGCTCCATGGTGTCTGGCACACTTCACCAGTGCAGTATCGCGGACCCACTCCTACTATTCCTGACTTTGTTCATGATGACCCACGGGAATTCACCCGTCTGAAGATCGCCCTATGCAACCTACTGCCTGATGACGCTACTGAATCTTTCAAGTTCCAGATGGAACATCTTAAGTTGGAGGGTGCTCTTCTGGTTGCTGATCCATATAGTCAGAGTCATACTCCTTTCAGCGACACTATGAGAGCTCTTACTGACATGTACGGTCAGCCGCATCAGCTGGCATTGCAACCGATCAGCAATTTAAGGATGGACCCAACATACAGATCCCGCCATTAAGAACGCACGTTTCTTGAAAAGGGATCTCGCGCGCTTCCGCGGCAGCTCGCGGGAAGCTGTGAAAATGCCGTTTATTGCCTGTAGGGGGCAGTCGTGTTTCAATCTGAAGTATTGTGTGTCTACTGAAGCCAAAAATGTGTTCTCTCTCTTAGGCGCCCATTGACAGGAAGCGACAGAGCTCATAAACGTGTCAAGCTCAAACTTTAAATACTGATATGTATTTATTCTTCATTTTATTCTCTCCTGCAATGATGATACTTCTTTGACTGCGCTTTCTCCATTCAGTATTATTATCATTAGTAGTAGTAGTGAAAACTACCGCTGATTAACTGTCTCTCTGCAGTAGTTAAAACAGCGGATTCATTTCATTTGGGGTATTTCTAACAGGCAATCTACTAAATAATAATAAATAGATAAAATAACCAGCACTTTAACATTTAACCCAGCAGTTTTAAGAGTGTAACATAAAAAATATTCCATTCGCAAAATAACATAAAGAAGTCGTAGGTTGTGTATAGTGATTAAAAACAATACAACAAAGCTTAAGATAAATAAATTCTCAGACTCTTCCACTGCAGGTATTAAACAGTAACAATGTCAATTTTAGAATCTGTAGAAACTCAGTGGTCCGGACAAAACCTCTCGCGGAGGAGCCTTTCCCTGAATTCGCCATTTTCACGGGGGTGGGCATCTCGGTTAATTCATACAGATGGACAGTACTGTACATATTTACAGTACATGGATTTTTACGGGGTTGTCACTGAACGATTTACCCTGACAAAGAGCAATATAAGAATAGTGCCAGCTGGCACCCCCTAGAAAATAATTCGGCATCTATTTAGAGTCTAAATATTTTTTTAAACTTGTGCTACTGTTGTTTACTTACAATATTTGTTAATTATTTTTTTTCTTTAAATGAGGCTTGGGCTCCTGGATGTTGAACCTATTTACTAGTATACGTAGTCTAATCAGAGCTCTATCGCCCGTTCGAGTGTAATTCATAAATTATGTTTATAATAATGAAATGAGATTGTGCTTTAAAATTAATCTACAATTAATTTCAAACCCGCGGCTCGCACTTTCACTTTACAAAAGGCAGCGTTCTGATCAAAAGGTGATAAACACATGCGATTTATTGATAACAATACTGCATTGATGGATGGATGTTGTTGATAAATATTTAAAATGATAATTAAATAAATAGCTGTCCATCTTTTTTGTGTTTATCTTTTCGGTTTATTATACACCTCTGAACCACTTATTATAATAAATAGTTTTAAATGTTAGTAAAGGTACCATACAGTAGCAGGGGGGGGGGGGGGGTGTGTATATATATATATATATATATATATATATATACTGTATGCTGTAATTTGGTCATGTTCACCCATGGGTTAAACATATGCGGCATTTAATAGCATTAGCTAGTTATCAAGTTAAGATCCAAGATGGCGGCGCGCATAGTCGCAGCGGCTCCTCGCTCTCCTTTTCGGTGTTTGTTATGTGCGTTTTTGTTTACATGTTTGTTCTCAAATGTAAAATTCAGTCAGGCAAATCCATCGTACAGTCGTCAAGACCTTCTGATTATCAGACAGCAATCAAAACAAGCTGTTACAAGCGACTTTTTGCACTCAAATCACATACCGGAGGAGATATCCAGGACACCGGGTTCTCCTTGGATTGTTTTCGGCCTCGGCAAGCGACGGAGGCGGCGACGGTGCAGGAAACAAAAGCGAGGATGCCGGTCCGGCCTACTTGCTAAGCTAAGGAAACATCCACACAAACTGTCGCTACCCAGCATTCTTCTTAGCAATGCTAGATCCATGTGCAATAAAATGGACGAACTTAAACTGCAGATATCCATGAACAAACTTACCGAGGACTGCAACATTCTGATTATAACAGAAACTTGGCTACACCCGTTCATCCCAGACGTAGCCATTGAGCTAGCGGGCCGCACTGCATTCCGCTGGGACAGGAATAATAACTCCGGTAAGAGCAAAGGAGGGGGTTTATGTATTTATGTGCACAATAGCTGGTGTACAAATACAAAGATCATAGGCTCTCATTGCTCTTCTGATTTGGAGTATCTGACAGTTAAATGCAGACCGTACTACATTCCGCGCGTCACCGCTGTTTACATTCCACCAGATGCTAATGCTAGCGCAGCCTTAGGCTACCTGTACAATACAATAATCGCACATCAGAACCTCTACCCAGATGCATCCCATATCATTGCGGGAGACTTTAACCACGCAAATTTAAAGGCTGTTCTTACAAAGTTTCACCAACACATTAACTGCGCTACCAGAGGTGCAAGGACATTAGATAAGGTTTATTCAAATATTAAAAATGGATTCAAATCAACACCTCTACCACATCTTGGCCAGTCAGATCATTTATCCATACTACTAATTCCAGCATACATACCTTTAAGGAGGAAAACTCAACCCATCATAAAGACTGTAAAAAATATGGCGTGAAGGAGCATACATGCAGTTACAGGATTGCTTTGATAGGACAAGCTGGGACATTTTCGAATCAGAAGACCTGGAAGAGTACACATCAACTGTACTCTGCTACATACAAAACTGTGTTGACAATGTCACAGTAGATAAAAACATTAAGATCTACCCCAACCAAAAGCCCTGGATGACGAAGAAGGTCAAAAATCTCCTCAAAGATCGTAACAATTCAGCCTTCAGGTCTGGTGATAAAGCACTGTACAGCATTTCAAGAGCTAACCTGAAGAAAGGCATCAAAGAGGCAAAAGCAGCCTACAAAGGGAGAATTGAGGACCACTTCAACAACAATCCACGGCTGGCATGGCAGGGTCTCCAACAAATCACAAACTACAAACCTAATAACCACCCGACTGTTAATGGGAATGCTACCTTGGTTGAAGAATTAAACTGCTTCTTTGCTCGCTTCGAGGTGGAAACGACAAGGTCAGTTAATCCTCCTCCATTAGTGAATACACCCCCATTAGCCACCAGCAGTCACATACTTACCCTTCAGGAGCATGATGTAAGACAGATGCTTAGAACAGTTAATCCAAGGAAAGCATCCGGACCAGATGGCGTGAGTGGTAAAGTGCTGAAGGTTTGTGCTGACCAGCTCTCTGAGGTGTTCACAAAGCTCTTTAATCTCTCCCTGTCTAAATCTATCGTTCCACCCTGCTTGAAGTCCACCACCATTATACCACTGCCGAAAAAGACTGTTACAACGTGTCCTAATAACTATCGTCCAATCGCACTCACTCCTGTTATCACAAAGTGCTTCGAGAGGTCTTCCACCTACCTTCGATCCACACCAGTTTGGGTACAGAGCGAACCGGTCCACAGAGGACGCCATCACTACGGCTCTCCACTCTGCTCTGACACACCTTGAACACCAAGGGAACTATGTGAGGCTGCTCTTCATAGATTTTAGCTCATCCTTTAATACAGTAAACCCGGACATACTTATAACAAAACTTGCACACCTAGGCCTCTCTGGAACAATATGTCTCTGGATCAAAGACTTTCTCAGCAATCGCCCCCAGAGAGTTAAGTTAGGCCCTAATCTCTCCTCCACCATCACACTCAGCACTGGAACCCCGCAAGGATGCGTGCTGAGTCCTATACTCTACACTCTCTATACCCACGACTGCTCTCCTGTTCACCACACCAACAGAATCATTAAGTTTGCGGATGACACAACCGTGGTTGGTCTTATCTCTGATGATGATGAGTCTGCCTATAGGGATGAAGTCCAAAGACTAACAACATGGTGTGCGGGTAATTGCCTCATTCTCAATTCCTCAAAAACAAAAGAACTATTAATAAATTTCCGTAGAAACAGTGGAGACCCTACACCACTTTACATTAATGGGGACTGTGTGGAAAGAGTTTCAGATTACAAATTTCTGGGTACATACATCTCCTCAGATCTTACATGGACTATGAACACTACTGCGGTAGTCAAGAAAGCACAGCAGAGGCTTCACTTCCTCAGAATCCTGAAACACAATCACCTACAGGAGGAACTGCTGGTGTCTTTTTATCATTGCTCTATTGAAAGCGTGCTGACGTATTGCATTTCTGTGTGGTATGCCAGCTGTTCAGCAGCAGACAGGAGAGATCTTCAGAGAATCATCAACACAGCCCAGAAAATCATAGGCTGCCCCTTGCCCTCTCTGGAGGTCTTGTCCAGTTCTCACTGCATCAACAGGGCAATCAGGATACTGAAGGACCCATCCCATCCCGGACATCATTTGTTTAATCGACTGCCCTCGGGCAGGCGTTTCAGGTCTATCACATCACGAACAAATAGACTTAAAAACAGTTTTTACCCAAGAGCCATTCGTGAACTGAACACCTCAAAACCACTTACATAAACTTTCAGTAGCAAGAACCACATCTGGAATATTGCACAGTTTTTAAAGAACTAATATTTGCACAATATTTATGAATATATCAGGTTCTCATCCTGAAGTCATCATGGCACGTTGTGAATATTGCTTTTTGCACTTGTTACTACTGGTTACTTGAACATTTATATTGCACTATTTAACTTTTTTTTTTAATTATTCTTAAATTGTATATTTGAATGTAACTGTGTGTTCACCCAAGGATTGCTTTTTTCAATTTCGTTGTAGCTATACAATGACAATAAATAAATGAATCTGAAATGAATCTGAATCTGAATCTGAAGTTGATATACAGGTCAATCTGCATCAAATAGAATCTCTCCGAATAAGTAAGCATAATAATAAATAATGACTCATCATATTGTCAGCTCATGGGTGAACATGACCAAATTACTGCATAAACACTGGAACACTAGGATTTAAGAATTTAATTAAACACGAATATCCTTAATGTGTTAAAATGTTATATTTTTATTTAAAAGCCCAATATATATATATATATATATATATATATATATATATATATATATATATATATGTGTGTGTGTGTGTGTGTGTGTGTGTGTGAAATGTGTGGCATTTTAATTCAAATCCAACATTTTAATGTGCGTCATGGTGCGTGGGCGTCAACTCGCACGTTCTGTAATATTCCATTGTCATTCATATTGCTGCTGTTTTAGAGCCCTTTACTAAAGCATTCGCTAGTTATCAAGTTGATATACAGGTCAATCGTGAATTACACTCAAAGTATCAACTCCAACTATGAAGTCTGATTTCATTTGCTGGGGAAATAAAATTTCGGCAGAGACGTCCGCACTGTCTTGTTAATTCATCTAAAACCCCCTACAGTATTTGCCAACAGCGAACCCAGTTTGATAAATTCACACCTATCTTGAATGAAAGGTGAGAAGAGATTCAGCAGAATCTTCTGACACCGTGCTTGCTCTGAACGACTATATTCGACAAGAATCTAGAGAATAAGAATTGTATTTCTAATAAGATAATTAATGAAATAATACAATTATATCAAATAAGAACTTTATCAAAATAGATACGTAGATTATATTTTAAAAGTACAATTGCAAGTAAATTACAAACTGCATGTAATGTAAAATATGAATAAAACAGTATTAGACACACATATCTAATATGGGAGTATATACAATGAAAAAGCTATTTACACATGAGTGCTCAAATGTAAAGCAAACGCAATTATTAATTTTTTGTGTATATTTAACTTCATTCAACCGCCCACTATTATTTTCTGTTCAAATTTAAAGATGCACACGTGTGCAAAAAGTCGAAGTACAACAACGAATACGAAATCTTTAATAAAGTTAGCCTAAAACAATATTGTCTCCAATGCTGAAGCAAACATGATTTTGTTTTTGTTTTAGTCTATTTGCTGAATACAACGTGACTGCGCGCTCCGAGGTGAACACATGCAGACCCCCAGTTACTGTAATCCCTCTTCTCACCTTTCATTCACAATAGGTGTGAAGTTTTTAAACCGGTTTCACTGATGGGGGAATTGGCAGAATTGAGGAGTTTAAAAAGAATGAACAAGACCGAGCAGACGTCTCTGCCTAAAATGTATTTCACCAGCAAACCATAAACACAAATAGAAACAAATAAAATGTTTAATGATATCAATTAAATCAGACTTCATAGTTGGATTTGATACTTTGAGTGTAATTCATACATTTACTGAATATATTCAGATTTTGTAAAATAACGAAACCCGTTTCCTTCCTGGACAGTTTGTCCGCATCACAATGAACTGAAGCTCAGCACGTCTACTTTCCTTGTTTTAGTCTGTAATATTTAAGTGAAATACATTTTGCGTATATGCTTAAATATTCCTTTTTATGTATGGTCTGGTGTAGTCTGTTTGATCTGCATTATTGCAAGAGGCGATGACTTTCTGGGGGAGTATGTCTGCACCTTTTGTAAAGTGAAGCCGTGGGTTCACGCACGCCGATGAACAGCTTTATTTCAGTAATAAATCCACAATCACATTCCAGCTATTATTTCCAGCCGTGGTCAAATAATGGATGAAATAATTATTCAATGCTGGACACAAACAGCAACAAATCCAGATGATTATTTTTTATAAAAAGCCCGAAGCACTTCATGTTTATATTTGTTCCTTCATGTCTTCTGATGGTGCGCGACACATTTTTTCGTTTTAACGAAGACATGTTGACATATTCACGAATCAGGACATTCGCATAATTACTGTATATGTGCGCGCATCTCATAGGTGTGTGTGCACGGAGAGTTTGTGTATATGTGCGCGCGTCTCATACAGTAGGTGTGTGTGCGCGCATTTCATATGTAGTTGTGTGAGCAGTTAGTAGTATATATAGATGTGTGACTGTTTCATATATGTCTATGCAAGTGTTTCACGTGTGTGTGCATGAGTGAAGTTTGATTTAAGCCCTATACGGCGCCTCACAGTTTAGGGCATCTCTTTTTATCATTATGAACATAATATGAAGCAGATATACGCACATTCATCATAAAATATTATTATTGTAAAACAAAATAAAATTCATGTTTGCTTCAGCATTGGAAACAATATTGTTTTAGGATAACTAATTATACACAATTCTTCGTTGTACTTGGTCTGGCTTTTATATAAAGTCCCCCCATGCGCCATCTAGCGGATATTCAGTGAAGCACAACACATTTATTTAAATTCCAAATGTTGCTTAAGGGATTTCGCGGCATGTCGTGAGCCAAATTGCGGGATCTCGCGGGGAAAAGCGCGCATTCTTAATGGCAAGATTTGTAAGGAGTGGAGATGTCAGAGCATTCAAAGGCTTTACACTTAGAGTTCATAAATTAGTTGGGATGTTGAATCAGTTAGGAAGCCTAGGATGGACAGAATTAAAGTGTGGTTCCCACAGATCTTGCCTCATAACTAAGTTTCCTACTGACATGAGAGCCAACTTCAAGAGATTCATTAACCTTCTTCAGACTAACATTCCTACTCTGATGGATTTAGCTGATTGGCTTGAATATGAAGTTCATGTGCAGGTGGAAGGAACTCACTGCACGTCCTCTGCACATACATATTCTGAACAAACGGCCTCAAATCCAGCCCCGAAAGTTGACCACGGTGCTGCATGGAGGTGAACAAACAAGAGTAGCATTTCAGAATGTAAAGTCGACATCAGTGTCATCAGAAAGGAAACAGGAAAAACCCAAGAAGTACTGTCCATTCTGTGACTCTATACAACACTACATGAATCAGTGCTATCATTTTAAGTTGTTGGCTAAAGAGGAAATTGAGAATTGGGTCAAGACAGGCCATCGATGCAGGAGATGTGGCAGAGAGCATCACCTTTCAAGGTGTACATTGAAAGCAAAATGCAAGAAGTGTGATAAGAGACATCTTGAAGTTCTCCATGATGTGAATGCCAACCCGGATTCAAATGGCACTGAAAATATCAAGGTATCAGGTGAAACCACCGTCCCAATTACTTCCACTTCCCAGACTTTGTATCTGGATCGACCCACAAGTAGCAAACAAGTTCTGCTTAAAATAAGTCGTGTTGTAATTCGGAATGGTGACAAATCAATGGAAACTTATGCCGTTCTGGATGACGGCTCGGAGAGAAAACTTGGATGGAGACATTACAGAGTCCATCGAGGCTTGTTCAGCATCTACACTGAAAAAAATGACTTTTTGGTGCAGTAAAATATATTAAATTAACCATCATAATTTTTACATGGTAAAAATACATTTCAAGGAGAACTAGAATTTCCTAAATAAAAGTTAACATACCTACGCATTTAATTCATGTAATAAATTAACTGAGTGGAAAGAGTTAAATATTATTATGTATTTACTTGTAATATTTAAATGTTTTATAGTCACTCCACTTAAACCTAGTAAGATTAAGTAAGTTTTACTTTGAAAGTTTAGTTTAAATTTCAAATGACACCGCGCATGCGTGTTTGGAGACGCTGTACTCGCGCTGTGGATCAGAGGTGCTGCGCGGTGTGGCCGGAACTGGAGTTTGTGGTGTTTGCGGTAAGTTTACCTTTCTGTTTTGGATGTGATTCTCGTTTTCCTGACTTCCAGGTAATGTTCATCTCAATCTCAGGACTTCATCAATATTTCAGTTTTTAATAGTGTAGAGATTCACGTGATATAAAAACCTGAACCTACGGAACGCCCCAGGGGTCATGTGGTAAAATAATAATAATAATAATATTAATAATAATAACCAACCGAGCGCACGGATTAATAAACTGAGATGTGTGTTTCTTACCCCCACCCTCGTGAAAACGGCGTGTTCAGAGAAAGGTTCGCTCGTGAGAGGTTGTGCTCGGATCACTGAGCTTCTACAGATTCTAAAATTGGCATTGTTACCGTTTTTTAATCACTGGAATGGAAGAGATTTTCCATATCATAATATGCATTGCACTGTTTTTAATCAACACACAACCCATGATTTATTTATGCTGCATTTAAATGTGTAATCTGTAATTTGTTTATTAAATGTAAAATCTTGTTAACAGATGTTTCTATCAACAGGACTACTGTATATTTCAAAATTTGGATACAGTGCAAAAAGTTGATTTAGGACTCTATAGAAGATACTGTTCTACTAATCACATTGAGGCAAGTATAAATCTATATACATATTTGCTTGCTATAATGTTGCTGTTATTTTTATTTGTTCTTCATTGCAAAATATAAAATAGTGGTTATATATGGTTTTATACCATTGTTGTAGTATAACAAATTGTGTATGTTCATTTACAGGTAGATCTCACTCTACAGGGTGGGCCATTTATATGGATACACCTTAATAAAATGGGAATGGTTGATGATATTAACGTCCTGTTTGTGGCACATTAGTATATGTGAGGGGGCAAACTTTTCAAGATGGGTGGTGACCATGGTGGCCATTTGGAAGTCGGCCATCTTGGATCCAACTTTTGTTTTTCTCAATAGGAAGAGGGTCATGTGACACATCAAACTTATTGGGCAATTGGCCTGGACACGACACACCTGGTGGCGGTTTTGTTTAAGGGTCCGGATACCTTGGCACTTCATGCGATCATTTAGGTAGAGTGCTTGATAAGCATGAGGAAGACCTAACCGTTTTAATAAGCGGCTCAAGCAGATTTTTGGGCAGTATCGTGGCAAATTTTGTGTACTACACCAAAGCTTGAGTAATGAAGAAGCAAAAAATTTTATTGCTACCAAAAGTAAATGGACAGCACTAGACTGGCCAGCCAATAGACAACAGACACCCCACAAAAATTCTGCAAGATCTCCTAACCCCCAATTTTACATGGTTTATATACCCTTACCCAGCAATAACCTCTGTTTCATTGTTCACTCCTCCTTAAGTCAAGTAGCTACTTAATATTAATTTGCTGTATGTTCATTTTGTTAGGCTAGATTGATGTGGCACCTCCCAGTTACATAATTTCCCCCCTCTCATCTCATATTTATTCATGTCTGGGTAGGCTACGAAATATCTTATTTTCTTTTTTTTCCCTCTTTTTTGGAGAAAGTTTGGTTTTGTTCCTTTTTTATTAACCAGACTATTTACCACTGCTGGTGAAGACTTAATTTTTCTTCAGGGACAAGATTTTGAAAAACTTCCTTCTTCAAGATGCAGCAAAGAAACTTCAAGATGAGATCTCATGTTAATCTCTTCTTTCTCTCCTAGACAGAAATGAGCCATCTTTGAGACTTGAATGAGATTTAGATGTTTTATCCGTCTTCTCAAGGCTGTCTCAAATGTGGCTCATTAGCTTTAAATCTCAGAGATAGTTCATATTTGTCTTGTGTGCAACTCACATATGCAGAAATGAGCCGTCTTTGAGACTTGAATGAGATTTTGGCCATTTTCTGCATCTTCTCAAATGTCTCTCAAATATGGCTCATTACCTCTAAATCTCAGAGATAGTTCATGTTTGTCTTGTCTGTAACACACATCGTTTTTGTTTCACCAAAGCAGTGTTTCCCACACAAATGTTTTATTCCGAAATCTAGCTTGTTTATTTAAAAAAAAAAAATCCAACCACATGTTATATTACTGTACTGTACACCCAGGTGTCCTTAGTTGATCAACATGGCTAACCTTTTACAAATGTGTACACCTTAATGAATTTATTGAAATGAAACTGGCAAATGGCAAACTTCCTTTACATTCTGTACAAATGTCATTACCAATAAAGAACTAAAATACAATATACAGAATATGTTTTTATCTAGAAGTGAAGCAATGAAATAATGTTTGTGTTCAATAACCTCTGTATACACTTATCATTTAAAGCCCAACCTATTTTTGATTATACATTTATGACTAAATGTATTTTTTCATGGCCAACCCAATTAGGCCTACAGTACATATAGATTATAATAAAGATGTTTTCCACAATTTCTCCCACACATGCTCCAAGCCTGCAAGTTTAAGTGGTCAGTGTGTTAGAGGAGTGTGCAGCGCATCGCCAGGCCTCGGTGTCAAGTCAGCAAAAAACACTTTATCCATCACTCATCCAGACCTTTAGGTGGCGGTAGCGCATCGCTTACTTTGCCTGCCGCAGATCAAGACAAAGCGGACGGTGAAGGTGGGTTTTTTTTTTTTTTGCATCGAATTTAAAATTAATTATTATTTACAAGGATTCAAAATGTTAAACCAGCGTCTGTGGTAAAAAAAAAAAAAAACAAAGAAAAACTATGGTATACTTAGCTGGAATTTACACAGCTTACGTTTGTTCTTAAATTGCAAAAGAAATTCAAATGCTACCTTGTGGGTGGTTTAGCAGGTGGATTAGCATGTCTAGGTAACTAACACTTTTACACAGTTTTTTTTTTTTTTTTGTTTATGGTAAAAGTCAGTCAGCATATCCTAAGTTAACCAGTGTGGTTTGACATATTAAGTTATGTTTTATCTTTTTAAAAAATCAAATAGTAAGTTAATTTTACTGTATAATCAGTTTTTGCAAACCAGTAGTTTTATTATAGAGTGTTCAGTGTTTAACAGTAGTCACCAGAACATGTAACTTTAGAGACATCAGTTTATTATATTCTATAAATAAAGACCAATACATTTGTTTGTGAAAAGGTTATCTTGGTAATTGTATACATTTTACTTTAACTGGGTTCTTTTCAGAAGCATGCCACCTCAGGAGACCAAGAATGCAGGAGAATGTTCCGGAATCTCCATCAGCACATCATCAGTCAGGTAAGCACCAGCCCATGAGCAAGCTCAAGCCCACCTCTCAACCTTCAGACAGTTTGGAATGGAGTAGCTGAATGGTGTTTAGGTAAATCTTAAATGTTTTAATATATATTTTGTTCCATTAGATACTAAGCAACTCCAGGAGTTTCAGACTTTGGATAAACTTATTGGACATCCATCACAAGAGAAGACTGATGTAGCCAGTGAGAGAGAACTTTTCCTGGCATTGACCTTCTTGTAGCCCTTACATACAGCAAGCAACCAATTTTCCTTAAAAAATTTTCATCTCCTTTTTGACTTATTTTTTTCTTTGGAAGATTCTCACAATGCTGTGGCCTTTGTGTAACTTCTGTATAAATCATACTTTGAGTTGAGCAGTGTGACACTTAATATCTTTGTCAGGTTTTATGACATTGTGTATCATTTTAGTGTCTTGCTTTTCCAGATTTTGCTGGTGTCTTATATTGTATGAATTGTAAATTTATTACGCTGTATGCTGTTAATTGAGGATTTTCTATATGTTCTATAAAACTAGAATATTTCTCATTAGTTTTTCATGCATCTCATTTATATCTAACTTTAATCTCCTTATGGTCTTATATATGGCTCATTTACTTCTCCTTCAAATGCAGTTCTGTTTCTCATGTACATCTCAGAAGCCTCAAATGTTTCTCAGGTATGTCTCGGGTTGTGTCTCAGTTATGTCTCTTTGTTTCTCCTAAGTGGGGTTTAGAAGAAGTAGAAAAGACAAAGTCAAGTGTAAATGTGCAACTCACCCACAGCGTGTCTCATCAGCTCTGCTGTGGGCGGTCCTTATTCCACAGATCAAATACCATCATGATCCAGTAGATGGCGCTGTCCCCATTTATGCATTAATTTAATTGTTTTTACACTCCGTTACATGCACCCCCATTAAATTATGCTAAACTGGGGAAGCGCATGTAGAGTAGGAAAATTACACAACATGAAAATCAGAAAAATGAAAAGTAAAACAGAACAAAAAAAGAAAACTGTGTGCATGTCCTTGACACATGTAAGTGCGAATGTCAATTACAAAATTCCTCCATAGGAAGTATGCAAGCATGGACCGGTACCAAAATCCAGACTAAACATAGACTAAAGAGATGCCGTTAACACCTCTCTTTACATACACAATTCAAGGATGAAAAGTCAGACTGCTTAAAAGGAAAATCTCAGCTCAAAATGACAAAATTGAACTCATAATTTACCCGTGAAAAAGGTTTTTTACCACATCAAAAAAAGAAATCACAGATGGTGATGAATCAGGCACAAACTGATTATTCATCTCACAGATCAATCTTTGTGGAGGTTTAATGGTCCTACCAGCCTTAGTTCTAACTGTGTCTGTCTGAATGTGTTCTGGCTGAGTGCAAATTACAGGATTAACTGTACCCGGAACAGGGTTATTGCCTACTTGTGAAGGTGGAAAAATTGGCATAGTCAAAGAGTGCTCAGATGAACTCTGGCCTAACTCATCTGGAACTAGTTCCTCATCTAACAAATGCGAAATGTCACTTCCCACATCACATTCCTGTTCTGTGGGATTAGAGCTGTTACAGGAATCAGAGCCACCCTTTGAATTGGAATTCTGAACATCCAATGAACATTGAACTCCAGACAAAGCCACCGAGTCACTGTCATCTTCAGGGCAGTTAGACTTATCAGACTGCATAACCCAGCGAGCTGTTCTCGTGTCACTGTCAGGATGATCAGCCAAGTCTGAGGTCAAATCAGGTGAATCAGAATGAGATGGTAATGCGGTTTCATCATCTTCACACAAAAAATTGACAGGGAGCAAGAGATTCCTGTGCACAATCTTTTCTCTGCCCGTTTCTGTGTCTCTTATCCGGTAAACATTAATTGGTGATCTTACTGACATGACTTCATAAAGATTGGACTCCCACTTATCTGCAATTTTCCGCTTGCCACGTTCGCCACGATTTGCCAAAAGGACTCTGTCGCCAACAGTCAAAGGTAAGCCCTTCACTTTACGATTGTAGATCTTTGCATGCCGAGCTTGCTCAGTAGAACTGCGCTTCCGTGCAATTTTGGCAGCCTCTGCAAGGTCACATTTCAGCCTGGATACAAAATCTGAATACTTTACAACAGCCTCATCCCTGAAAATATGTTGGAACATCACATCAATGGGAAGACGTGGGACTCGGCCAAACATCAGATAGAAAGGCGCAAAGCCCGTGGTCTCGTGGACAGTGCAGTTATAACAGAATGTCAGCATTTGCAAAGACTGTGGCCACTTGGCTTTGGACTGGGAGGGTAATGATCTTATCATGCTCCCTAAAGTTCTGTTAAAGCGTTCAGTGATTCCATTTCCCATAGGGTGGTAAGGAGTGGTATGCGATTTCTTAATACCTGCCATGTCCAGCAACTCCTTCATCAATTTGCTCTCAAAGCTCGGGCCTTGATCTGAATGCACACGAATAGGAAATCCGTAAACACAGAAGAGGTTGTTCCACAAATGATGAGCAACCTGCTTTGCTGACTGGTTCTTACAAGGGAAGGCATAGGCTAATTTGGTGAAATGGTCTGTTGCTACTAGAACGTCCACGCTTCTGTTATTACCCTGCTCCGCTGTCCAGAAGTCGATGCAGATGAGTTCCATTGGCTCTGAGGTACATATGTTCTCAAGAGGGGCACAATCTTTTGGTTCGGGAGTCTTTCCCACAATACATCGCATACAATTCCTGACATAATTCGCTATGTCACGTTCCATGCCTATCCAAAAGAACCTCTGTCTGGCCAATGAAAGTGTCCTGGAGCGACCTTGATGACCAGCAGCATCATGCAGACCATAAAGCACTTGTTGTTTCAGGGCATCTGGGACGATGAATTGAAGCAGCTTTTTATTCATATAATTGTCTCTTTTGACTCTGAAAAGCATGCCATCTCTGATGGTAAGTTTATTCCAATTCTTAAGAAGCCTTATGACAGGACGGGGCTCACTAGCACGGTCGATCTTGTCAGGACGACGATGTCTTTGAACGTAAAAAAAGGCTCTACTCACAGTGCTATCCTGTTCCTGTGAGGCTGACAGAGTGCTCACATTGAGTGCAGGAGTCTGGTCCACATTCATGAGATGTGGAATGGATTCCACGCTCATCATCTGTCCTACACCTCCGGAACAATGTGCATCAAACACTGCACCGACATCCTGTGAACTTAAAGCACCCGACATTTGACCTTGGCTATGAACACTAGTCTCATCAGAAGGATCATCACCAGAACTTAGTACTTGACAGTTGGTGGTAAGTCGGAAAGAGTCTTGGATGACATGGTCTACAACTCCATTAACCTGATTAAGCAAAGAGTGGTACGGTTCTGTTACAAGTCGATGGCTTACACTGGACTGAACAAATGGTTCCCTGCTCAATGCGTCGGCGACAATGTTCTTTGAGCCAGGTACGTATTTCAGATCAAAGCTAAAAGAGGCTAATTTAGCAACCCAGCGTTGCTCGCAAGCATCGAGTCTTGGCTTGGTGAGTATATAGGTAAGGGGATTATTGTCCGTCCAAGCTGTGAAATGACGGCCCTTCAACCAGTAATGGAACTTGTCACATATCGCCCATTTAAGTGCGAGGAATTCTAGCCTGTGTGCCGGGTAATTCATCTGGGAACGTGACAGTGTCTTGCTAGCGAATGCCACTGGTCTAGCCATAGTGCTGCCCTCTGGGATTTGGGAAAGCACAGCCCCCAAGCCGTCAAATGAAGCATCTATAGCTAATATGAATTCATTGTTGAAGTCAGGGTGTGCTAATGTTACGCTTGTAAGAAGGTCCTCCTTTAAGGTGTCAAATGCTTTCTGGCATTTGTCGGTCCAATCCATAGGTGAGAGCTTAGTGCACGCATCTCTTGGCTTAAGCTTCCTCCTCCTGCTTCTAGAGCCTCTCATGCGCGTATTTGAGATGAGATCGAACAAAGGCTTGGCTTTGGCAGAACATCGCTCTATAAAATGTTGGTAGTATAAAACCATACCCAAGAAAGATCTAATTTTTTTGTGGCATGGAGTGATTCCGTCAGAGTCCATCAAGTCAACTGCTTTAACATCAGTGATGGCCTTTATTTTCCCTGGGTCTGTCCTAACACCATCCTCACAAATGACATGGCCAAGAAACGTAACAGATTTTCTCAAGAAATGGCACTTTTTAGGAGAAAGCTTGAGATTGTGGGCCTTGAGTCTTGAGAACACCATCTCCAACCTTTCAAGTGCGACCTGTTCGTTGGGAGCAAAGACCATGAGATCATCAAGATAGCATAGTAAACTTGTGAAATTCTTGTCACCAAAGATAGACATCATCATACGCATGAATGTAGCTGGACTATTGCAGAGGCCCTGCGCCATCCTATTATATTCATGCAGTCCAAATGGCGACGAGAAAGCAGTATATTTCCTATCATCCTTGTGTAGCGGAACATTGTAGAAGCCTGAGGTGAGGTCCATAGTTGAGAAGAAAGCATTTCCTCCAAGAGCAGCTAAAGCATCTGACTGGTGTGGCAGAGGATGAGCATCTTTCACAGTTCTGGCATTTAGCCATCGAAAATCAGTACAAATCCTTAAATCACCGTTCTTTTTCCACACCAGTACGAGAGGAGACGCGTATTCACTGTTTGATTTACTGATAATGCCCTTCTCTTCCAGTTCATTCAGCGCTACTCTCAGCTTCTCATAATGACTAGGAGATACACGACGGTAGGGTAGACGGAAGGGTTTATCATCCACTAAGCGGATTCGATGTACAAAATCTTTTGCTTCCCCACAGTCCATCTTATTCCTTGAGAATATTGACTCATATTTCTTAACAAGATGGAGCAATTTCATTTTCCATGTAGAAGATACTTCGCATGCTGTCAGATCCAAGTCATTCAATCCCATGTCATTCAAGATCTGCACCAACTCATCCTCAGATTCCTGTGAGGTTTCATCCTTATGTTGAAAGTGCTGGACTTGAGACTTAATATAGTCAATCTCTGGGAGATCTTCAACATCAATGCATGGAGAAACATCCGCAATCTTTGCATTCCTTCTTAATGTTAACAGGTTGTTTGTGGGATTTATAACTTTTACAGGTATCCAGCCGTCGCCCCATAAAGGTGTAATGACTCGGCCAACCATAATCTGCTTAGGACTGCATTTGGCTTGGGTAGGTTCAACAAGCACTGTGCTTCCCACAGATGTTGCGGTGTGGGCAGGAAGCTTGCCCCACACAAGATGTTCACTCTGAGGTTGAAGTGTCACACTGTGCTTGAGCTTAACAGTACGTACTGAATCAGGTATGTGATCACCTCTCCATCTCTGTGTGTTGGACAGCAAAGAGATAAACTCTAAACACTCGTCGTGTTCATTACCGTTTGGTAGTGACATCAGTTTCCAATAGTCATCTGTATTTTTCAGGAGAGTCAGCAGACTTTTGATGGCATTGCTGCCCAAGATCATCTCATCAGTCTGTCCCGGAACGATTAGCACAGGTATTATCATTTTACATCCATAGACAGAGACAGGCAGGTCATACATCGCTGTTGGTGTAACTTGATGACCACCACATCCAATAATCACAACATCATCGGCAGAATACTTTGACAATGCAGAGGTACTTGCCAACAACTTGGCTTCAGCTGCTCTACTGAGAGTGCAGGCCATTGAACCACTGTCGAGTAATGCAGTGAAAGACAGGCCATGTTCTACAGATACAGTAGTGTAAAATAATGAATCAGCTCTAGGTACTCGTTGTATACCTTGAAAGACAGCGATTTTCTCACGTGAGACACTGGGTTTGTTCTGCTCATAAATGGACTCGTAATCTTGTGTGACAATTATGGGAGGATCATCAATCCGGTCTGTACTAACCTCCCTAACGCACAGACCCGTCAGTTTTCCTGATTGGGCTGGGGAGACTGACTCTGCCTAGGACAAAACCACCTGGAGTGCGCTGGAGACCGACACTGAAAGCACAGTCTATGCTCGCGACAATGTGTTAAGGCGGAGTGGGCAGCGTCATTACAGATAGCACATGGCAAAGCATCAAAACCCTCAATCTTAGGGAGTCTGCTGTAAGGCTGCTGTTTAGGACGGGGTTGAAATTTGTTAGTATTGGTCAGCAGGACTTTTTCAAGCATGTCGATGACTTTCTCAAGAGCAGAGAAATCTGTACTTTTCTGTTGCTGTTCACATACAGAAGGAGCAGGTACTGTGTTAACATCAATCTTGTTAACTGAAACCCTTTCACTCTGGCTGCGATGCACTGTACTTGTGGTTTTGAATAACAAGTCAGATTGATAGTCATTTAGCACAGCTTGTACTTCGTTGGCTGACCACTTATCAATAGGTTTGGATCTGAAAGTAAGGGCCAAGTCTTTATTCGGGCAGTGTCTGATAAACATGTGGACTATTTCAACACTGGGCTTGTCAAGTGTTTTACCTTGCTCTCGCAGGCATTCAGAGGCGACATCTGCTGCCTTGTTGAGCCTCAGCCAGTAGTCGTATGGATTCTCATCTCCCTCAGGTAAAGTGGTGTAAAAATCAGCGAGAGGAACAGGTGAGTAGTGGCTACAACTGAAATGTTTGCGCAGCAGGCTGTAGACAGAGTTTGGGCAGACAGTAGTGGCAGAGTCACAGTTTCTGATCCAGAATTTTACTACATCTTTTGCTTTACCACGAAGGTGCACAAGGATTTCCTCCACATGCTCATCTGCACTCATATTGCTCTTTTTAACAAATGTCCTCATCAGATCTTCCCATTCCTCAATTTCAATTGTATCTGAACCATCTCCTCTGAATGAAGGTGGCTCCTTGACTTTTCTGTGCTGAATCACTTGGTTTTGTGACACATTACTCATGCCAGATGGGTTATCAGTGTTATCAATGTGTTTGTTACTATGTGTGTCAGTGTCTGAACTATATGAACTAAGATGAGACATAATGTTCTCTGCTAATTGCCTGCCAATTTGATGGACGATCGAACTCATCTGCCCCAACATATCAGGCACGTTATCATTGTTAGGTGTTGATGTGCAGGCTGCTCTATGATTGACAGCTGGCTGTATATCTGCTGCATCATACTCTTCTAGAGAACAAACCTTTCTTGCTTTGCCAGGCCTACTATCAGTATCATCAGCAATGGGACTGTTCATTGGAAAGGGGATTGGAAAACTCAAAACCCCTCTTCCTCTACCAACCGGACCAGGAGTAATTTGGTCATCTAAGTACCTATTACCTTTACTCATTATGGGCAACAAAGTGTTTTACAAGAGTATAATTACACGCAAACGTTGAGCAGAGTGAGAAAAATTCAATAGAGTGAAAAATAATAAAGACAGTGAAACCTTGATCACAAAAGGCTGTGGATTAATGACGAACAATTCAACTGACGACAGATGCTTCCAGTCCTAATGCAGCAACTCGGCAATCCTTCTCAGCTTGCTTGAAGACACGACCCGTGGCAACACAGCGGCATCACAACTTCACGGCACCAATGTGACGGTCTTGCCTGGGTGGCCTACACAGCGTGTCTGCACAATGAGGATATAATGTGGAAATAAGGATTTTGTTGCATGAGAAATGAATCAGCTCCACAGCGTGTCTCATCAGCTCTGCTGTCTTTTTTATTCAAAACTGTATTCTTATCTTAAATTCTATATCAAATGAAATCTTTTAGCTTGATGATCGTATAGTGGAGATTCTTTGGGATTCCATTTTTAAATTAACAGTTACAATAAACATTGTCAATGAATTACTCACAGAACAATTCAATTACATTCATATTTTAAGGGATAATGTCCCCTAGTGGTGAACATGTGCACTCTAGACAAATTAACCAATTAATCCATTATACACTTACACACATTTAAACGTGTGAACAAAAAAAAACGTAACATTTTCTGTAACATACCTGCACAATGAGGATATAATGTGGAAATAAGGATTTTGTTGCATGAGAAATGAATCAGCTCTATATAAAACACAAGATACACAAATTAACTACAAGTCAAGGTTAAAAGTCAAAATAACTCTATATGAAATTACACATTCGACGCCAAATGCATAACAACAATTACCCTACAAGTTTATGAAGGGATAAATCTAAATAAATGGTTATTTATGTGTTTTAATGACTTTTTAACTGATATTTCTCAAGCAGTTTTAAACGTGCAACTCACCCACAGCGTGTCTCATCAGCTCTGCTGTGGGCGGTCCTTATTCCACAGATCAAATACCATCATGATCCAGTAGACGGCGCTGTCCCCATTTATGCATTAATTTAACTGTTTTTACACCCCGTTACACAAGCTTGTAATGAGACAGCTCAATTCATTCTCATGAGACAAGAAAAAGCTCATTCTGAGCAACAAAATTTAGCGATGAGTATTCTATTCTTAATACTCTTATCATATTTAATTTGTCTTTAACTGTCCATAGTATGCCTCTAAATGTATAGAAATGATTTACGTATAGTATTTTAATATTTGTTTTATTTATTTGTTTTAATTATACATTACACATAATCATACAAGTACATGATTTTTCTAATGATTTTGACCTTATATACTGTATCAAATAGTGATCAATGTACTTAATTATTGGATACATTTATTGATTAAAATTAGGGATTAATTAAATCAGCGCATGATCATGTTAAAATTTTATATTAGTATGTATTCTTCATATAACCATTGCCATTCTACAAATTCTATAACCATTCATATTCTACAATTAACCATTAATATAACCATTAGCAACCAGTTTTGTTAGTTTAAAGACTTTGGGTGCTTTGATTACTGGATTGATTATTTTATTTTTATTTTCTATTATTAAATATTTTTGGTTTGTTAAAACTTTCCTTTTTCAGATTAGAATTATTTATATGATTCTATTTAATAATACATATATAGTAGACTATAATTGCTATAATTGTGTATAGTGTATATGAATAATTAGTAAAGATTAATTTCAGTTTTAGTATGCGAGTTATATAAATTTTTGTAGTGTAATGTTCAGATTTTTCTTTGGGCCCATGTTCATTAAACTCTATATTTGTTTAATTTTAGCTCGCAGGCAGCACTCTTCTCACTCATCTCACCTGAAGATCCTTCTGGGAGCAGGTGCTTATACCCTGCCTTAACAAAAATGCCAAAATCGCCGTCTTATCAGAGCTCTAGCGGGTATAATTCGCCACTTGGAGACTGTGCTTGCTGAGATTGAGACTGTCCCTGTTACAAGGGGCCCCCCTTTTACTTTGCGGGCATTCCACCATCTGATAGCACCACTTCTCCCCCGCCTTCACGCACCATCAGCCTCAATCCCACCTCTCCAGTTTGCTGCTCTCCTTCTTCTTCTGAGGATGATTTTGCTTTGTATTAGTGATTAATTTGCTTTTTAGTTAGTAGTTTGCTCTGGCCCCATCCAAATGAGACGTGGCGTCATAGCTTATAGGAGGTTATGGTCGCTGAACCGCTGGATGTCCAGGTGGTGCCTGGAAAATAATGTGAGCTTTATAGATAACTGGAAGACCTTTGAGGGCAGAACTGGCCTGTTAGGGCGGGACGGTGTCCATCCCACTCGGGAAGGTGCTGCTCTCATTTCTTGCAGTATAGCACATAGTCTCAGAAGAGGCCTAGTTAATCGGTGACAATCCAGAGCCCAGGCCAGGGAGCAGACAGACAGGCTAAACCAACCGTCTGCTAGCTGCAGAGAGTCGTCACTCAGGGTTCATCATATTGAGACTGTGTCTGTTCCCCGAGCTAAACATAAATTTAGAAAGACTCACAAAGTCTGTTTTAGTAATTTAATTAACATAGATACCACAAACTCAGATCACACTGAATGCGCAGCCGGCACCTCTGATCTGAAGCTAGGACTGTTAAATATTAGATCTCTCGCATCTAAAGCAGTTATTGTTAATGAAATTATCACAGATCAGGAGTTTGATATATTATGTTTAACAGAAACCTGGATTAAACAGGACGAGTATGTAGCTCTAAATGAAGCTAGTCCTCCTGGATACAGCTACATACACCAGCCTCGGCTAACTGGTAGAGGAGGAGGAGTCGCAGTTATTTATAACCATAATCTGTCTCTCGTACAAAAACACAGTTTTAAATCTAATGCATTTGAAGTTCTCTATAGTAACATAAAGTCAGCTCAGTCGATCCCGCTAATCATCATTTACAGACCCCCAGGGCCGTACTCGGAGTTTCTCTGTGAATTTGCAGATTTCCTCTCAAACCTTGTTGTTTCTGTAGACAAAGCGTTAATTGCTGGAGACTTTAATATTCATTTTGAGAATCCAGAAGACCCTCTGAGAACAGCATTCTTGTCCATACTGGACTCAGTAGGAGTAAATCAGTGTGTAGTAGGACCCACTCATAAAGCAGGTCACACTTTAGATTTAATATTATCCTTCGGATTAAGTATAGGAAATATAACCACAATTCCACAGTCTGAAGTTATCTCAGATCACTATCTTGTCTCGATTAAAGCGTGTCATAGTAATAATGTATGCAGCACAGCACCGCGCTTCCACCTTAAACGTACATTTACAGTACACATTATTATGCTGATCAATCCCTGCTCTCCGTTATCACCCAGATGAAGATGGGTTCCCTGTTGAGTCTGGTTCCTCTCAAAGTTTCTTCCTATTACCATCTCAGGGAGTTTTTCCTTGCCACCGTCGCCCTCGGCTTGCTCATCAGGGACAATCTTATCATTTTGATTCATATACATTGCATAAAAACGTACTTCTTTTTATTGTGTAAAGCTGCTTTGCGACAATGTCAATTGTTAAAAGCGCTATATAAATAAAATTGACTTGACTTGACTTGACATTTACATCAAATACCGCACAGAGCTTTATCAATAATCTTATTAGTAGAGTTATCAACTTTGATTGGATCGCCATCTGATTCCACAGAACTGTAACTAATCTGCTTTGTGATGATGACAATTGTTAAAAGCGCTATACAAATAAAATTGAATTGAATTGAATTGAACTACTAATAAGCCTATCTCGCCTACGCTCAGTGTTCGTAAGAACGGTTCATCATGATTTACTGTGAGTTTGGCTCTGTGATTGCGTTCCTATCTTTCCGTGCGTCGGTCCTCGCATAGTCAAACCACATAGGTAGAATAGGGGTATAACAGCAGGAATAACAGAGGGGGACGGGTGATTGGGGGCGGGGCTTGTAGGACGACTTTCTCACACACATACACACACACTAATGGATTGGGAATGACTGCTGTCTGGCTTGCATGAATTGTCTGAATAACGGATTAAATTTTTGAAAAAGTAAGTGAGTACTTGAATGGGGGAATTAATGCTTTAGATTACTCGTTACATCAAAAAAGAAATCCTAGTACTCTAATGCTTTACTTTGTAACATGTTTCTCCCAACACTGCTTATGGGACTGATGACATTGATAGAGATAGTGATTTGGCTTTGTCTAATACTGGTGAGGCTTTAACAATTCAGCGCCTCGCAGCTCAAGTAGACAGGTTGCAACGACAAGTTGACACACTGACATCTGCATTTAGTCTGTCTATTGATTTACAGTACAGCCTACTACAACAGCTGGAAGATCAGGCTTCTCAATGCTCACATAAGCACTATTCAGACGAGACCAGTTTTACTGGGTGACGTTAGAGACATTTCTGTTTCACAGAGGTACTTCATGATTTTAATCCCATCCGATTCTGCCATGTCTGTCTTTTTCTCACACAACCTCTGTAAAAATTCCAGAGCAAATTACCAACTGTTTTTCAGCAAACTCGGCGGTCCTCTGAAAAATCTAATCCCATCCGAATGCCAATGTCTGTGTTTACCGAAAATGTTTTTCCAAAACGCGTTTTCTTGTGTGTTTTGGTCAATGTGAACTACCGTACAATCTCTAGCACGCTGGTATTCGATTTTCATATGACCACACGCAATCCACGCATCCTCAACACGTGGTCTTGTGCAACGTCCACATGTACAACACAGACACGCCCACCTCCGTAATAAACACAGATGTTAGTCCCGTCCGAATCCATACATGAAATGACAGACGTCGGCTGAAAAAACTTCAAACTCAAACGTCACCCAGTAAAACTAGCCCTGTCCGAATAGTGCTATAAACAGCATACAAAGTCCCATTATATATTTACATCAACTCCTGATGAAAGCAATCACCCTAGACCTAGCCATATTATTCGGGATGTGCAGACCTCCCAGTATTCACAACACTCTATCTTAAACATGCACATAACACAAGCTGCTAATTCAATTCACCTTCCTGGTTTCATTCCACCCAAGTTTGATGGGGATAAGACTCTTGACCCAGAAGAATGGCTACAGTTTGTTTCTTTGTATAAGACGACACTGGGGTTGTCTGACTCTCGTTTTTTTCCTTGAATTAATGAGACTGTTTGATAATGAGGCTCGGAAGTTACATTTACATTCATGGAGTCATTTTTTTTTCTGACAGGCATTCCTACCAACAGATAATGAAGGAAAAATCTGGAGAGGGATTTTGGACAGAGTTCAAACATCAGAAGAACCACTCCCCACTTTCGTTACCCATCTCGTTACTGAATTTAAGAGTTTAAAGCAACCCCCATCATAGCGACAACAAATTGAGGTAATCCGCCACCACGTCTCTGATCAGTATAGGTTAGCACTTCATGCAGCTGCTCCGACCACCCTGACAGAGTTACTTCTGACTGTTCATGATCTCTACTCTGCATTGGGGCCTATTTCATCTGCCAGATCAGCTGCTACCCCACCAACTGCCCTACGCCCAGATTTATAAATGCTTGACGCCGGGGGTTACCACACGCAATTGTGGCAATTGTAAAAGGAATAGGCAGTCTACTAACATTGAATCTAGCGGGGGAACGGCAGTGGATTTTGTGCCTTGTCAGGACATCTGGAAGACATCAGAAGGCCCGGTAAGATCAAAGAATAAGCCTCTGATGTCGATGACTGTTGTCAACAAGGTTTCACTGAAGGCCACTCTTGACACAGGTGCATCCATTTCAGCAGTGCACCCATCCACTCTTGAACAGTGTGGAATAAAAGAGGAGGCTGAGGTTTGGAATATACAACAATGTCAACAGCTATGTCAATTTTTTATTATTTCTTTGTAACCCAATAAACTTTTTTTTACCCACTTTTTTTATTTAAATAATAATGAACATGTTTTAAACGTTTTAACCCCTTTTGCTGTTTTTTTTATTTTTTATTTATAGGCAATAAAACTGGGAACAGCAGCTACATTTACATCTCTAATGCTTTGCCATGGCCTGGAGCTCAGAGCTACTGCAGATTTTATTATACAGATCTGGCAAGTGCTAGAAAATCAATAGAAAACTCAATTATAATGGGAATAATCACGAGCCATTCTTGGGTTGTGCTGTTCAGAAACACCTGGAAATGGGTAGACAAATCCAATTTCTCTACCATCAACTGAATGTCTGAAAAACCGAACAATGCCAAGGGGAATAAAAATTATGGTTATTTAAGTAGTGGTAAGGCTGTCAATGCACAGTGCACAAACACAATGCCTTCCTTCTGTTATTGTGAGATGAGGTTTTATGCAGTCTCATATTTATACAAATTTAAAGGTACAATATTTATATTTTAGGTTCTTTTCGTTTTCATTTTTGTGTTTGAATGCATCTTGTAATTTCTGTATTTAGTAATCAAAGGACAACAACAAATAGTAAGGATAAAGGTGTACTGTGAACTGTTGTTTGCACGTATTAGCTGTCTCTATGTAGCAAACACATAACATTATTATTATAAGGTTACAATACTCAGCTCCTAAAAAAAGTCCTGAATTTACTTTGCCATTTCAATAACCATCCACAAGGAATATTTAGTTGTCAAACGTTGGGAGACCATTGGTATTAAGTTGCTATTAAAAATTATAATTACTTTGATGAAATGGCAGTGGAACAACATTGAATACATGACAATGAGATAAACACCATTATTACAATGTTGCAAGAATGACTTCAAATTAATGGCCAGAATGTTGGAATAGAAGTCCGGTCACTGTGTTGACAACATTCTAAACCCTGTTTGATACTTAAGGGACCATGTGTGTGGTCGTACATTGTGCAAATGGATGTTAACCAAAATAAATTATTCAAACACAGGTTACAATTACATTGTTTTGAGGTCATATTTTTAACGTTTTGTTTGTGTCACGATGCCAGTCCACACACGCCATTCTAAGACCTTTTCACCCTTTGACCTTTTGTCAGATTTCCCACCACGCAGTCATGTTTTTCCTAGACAGTCATGTGTTTTTCCCACGCCCGTTTCCACCCTGTCTGCACACCGGATCTCACGTTGATTACTCCGGCATTTAAACGCGCTCTGCGGACTGTTTCATTGTCAGATTGCCTTCTAGCCCAATTCTCTCTCGTTTTTTGATTCAAGACGTTGCTAAGTTTGTTTCACCCCTCGTTTTCTCACTCTCATTTCACGATTCAGATTTGTCTCCTCGCTCCTTGATTTCTCCAGTTTTGATCGCTTTCTCCTTTGACTATGCCTGTCAGGGGTGAAGATCGTGGGCTGTGGAGATGGATCCAGGTGCAGGTGTAGATGCAGGCCGTGAGTTAGATCTCCTGCGGTGCATCAGTAGTGAGATTGGAGGCGTTGGAGCCGAGCAGTAAGATCCATAGCGTTGTAGCAGTGCTGAGACGTAAGACTGAGTCGTAGTCGTGAAAGTGGAAGCGTTTGATCAGAGCTGTGAAATCCTTCCACGATGTAATAGTGCCGAGACGTTAAACTGGGCTGTGGTTGTGACGGCGGAAGTGTGAGAACTGAGCCATGAAGTTCGTCCGCAATGTTGTTGAGCCAAAACATGAAGCTGAGCCGTAATCGAGGAAACGAGAGCGAGAGTTCAAAGCTGTGAGGTCCGTCAGCGAAGTCGTAGAGCAAAAACATTAAGGAGATGTGGTCAAGGAAAAGAGGTCTCATGTCACAGAAGAGAGATATTTGCATTCTTTCTCTCGCAGTCAGTCTTCTGCACCAGAATTCCTCACACTCAGCCACACCCCCTGACAGAATAATCCGGCCATGGACATGATTTTAGCAGAGGTTGACTAGATGAGGACGGCATTGGAAAGTCAGCAGGTGCTAGATGAGGACGGCATTGGAAAGTCAGCAGGTGCTGCTTAGCACCAAGAAGGCCCTCGTCGAGATCACTACTCAGCTCCAGCAGCTCCGCCCCCTTTGGCTCAAGGCAGAGACCTCAACGTACAATGAGAACCACACCTACCAGCTGCAGGCATGCACCTTCAAGAAAACTCCAAGGTGGCATAAGTCATAATGCTCCTCTCGAGACGAGTCCGGGAGTGTACAGCGCTCTGGGATGCCCATGACCCCTGTTGCTCTAACTTTAAGGATTTTTCCAAAGATGATGAGGGTGTTTGATTGATCGTGTTATGGAGGAGAGGCGGGTGACCAGCTTCTAAGACTTCGCCAAGGTTCTCACTCAGCCTACGACTACGCCATCAATTTCAATACACTGGCCCTTTCAAGAGGGTGGAATAATTGAGCACTGTGCAATATGTTCTTGGAGAGTTTGTCAGAGGCTCTCAAAGATGAATTAGTCTCCAGGAACTGGCCGGATGGGTGGACTCACGCCTGAGTCAGAGCGGGGCGGGGCTCAGGACATATCTTTAGGGATTGCCTAATTAATGGGAGGCGCCCTCTAGCCAGACTGGGAATTCTAGAGTGTGGCCATTCTGCCCGGCCATCAGAGCCACGCCCCTTACTCCCCGCAACCCTAATCATCAACGGTCAAGCTCACCCGGTTCAAGCACTCATCAACTCCGGCTCTGACCGGAGTTTGATCAGCGTGCCTACAGCCAGGGCATTGAAGGTCTCTTGCATACCCTTGGAACCTCCGCTAACTGTTCAGGCTCTAGATGAGAGCCCTCTCCCACCTATCACACTCAGGACCCTTCCACTCTCTCTAAGAATCTCGGGCAATCATTCTGATGAGATCAGCTTTTTTGTCATCAAAAGGTCACACGCCGCAATTGTTCTCGTTCTCCCCCCTGGCTAGCACTTCACAGCCCACAGATTGACAGGGCCAACACATTATTGTAGGATGGAGCCACTCATGCTTCACCTCATGTCTCCACTCAGCACTCTCTCCTTCCCCCATTCTAGCCATGCCTGATCAAACTCCTGACATCTCCAATGTTCCAAACAAGTATCACAATCTCAAGCAGGTCTTGACACGAGCCATGTCACTTCCTCCTCATCGACCCTATGATTGCCCAATAGATTTGCTCCCTGGCATCTCTCCCTCCAAGGGTAGGCTCTACTCACTAGCATGTCAAGAAAGGTAGGGAATGAACAAGTACATCTCCAAGGCTCTCGCCATGGGAATTATCCATCCATCCTACTCCCCAGCAGGGTCAAGAAGAAGGACAAGTCCCTTAGCCTCTGCATTGATTATCGAGGGCTTACGGAAATCACTGTCAGGAACCGGTACCCACTACCACTCATGGTCACTGCCTTCGAACTTCTCCAAGGAGCTGACTATTTCACCAAGTTGGACCTATGCAACGCTTACCATCTCATCTGAAATCGGGAGGGGGACGAGTTGAGGACTGCCCTCAACACCCCGACCAGGCATTATGAGTATTTGGTGGTTCCATTTGAACTGACCAACTCCCCTGCAGTCTTCCAGGCCCTAATCAACGACGTTCTCAGAGACTTCCTAAACTCCTTTGTGTTCGTCTATTTAGACAATATTCTTATCGTCTCACATGGTCTGGAGGAGCATCGTCACCATGTCCGTCTAGTCTTACAGAGACTCTTGGAGAACAAACTGTACGCCAAGGCAGAGAAGTGTGGGTTTCATGCAACGTCCACCACGTTTCTGGGCTTTGTGATCTCCCCCTAAGGTTGGAAATGGAACCAGCTAAGGTTCAAGCGGTTTCCAACTGGCCAACCCCAGCCTCACAGCGAGACCGCCAACGTTTCCTGGGTTTTGACAACTTTTACCGCCATTTTATTAGGGGATATTGCTCAATTGCAGCCCCCTTGACTTCCTTGACCTCCTCCAAGACACACTTTTTTGGGAACAAGGCGGGGGAAATAGCATTCGCCGACCTTAAGCCAAGGTTCACCTCTGCTCCCATTCTCACAATCTCCGACCCATCCCAGCAGTTTACTGGAGAGGTTGATGCTTCTAACAGTGGTGTTGGAGGGATCCTTTCCCAGAGATCCTCACAGGATAACAAATTGCACTCATGCTCATTTTTCACTTGTCGTCTGTCCCCGGCCTAAAGGAACTACGACGTGGGTGACCGAGAGCTTCTGGCCATGAAGCTAGCCTTGGAGGAATGGAGGCACTGGATGGAAGGAACCGAGCTTCCATTCCTAGTATGGACTGACCGTAAAAATCTCAAGTATCTACACGCTGCCAAGAGACTCAATGCCGTCAAACTCGATGGGCGCTGTTCTTCTCAAGATTCAACTTCGTCCTGTCCTACCGACCGGCACCAAACCAGGTGCGCTCTCTCAACGTTTCTCCTCTCCCCAAGATCCCATGCCGCACTATCCTGCCCTCTTGCTGTTTAATCGCAACCATGGAACTAGACATCGAGACAAAGGTCAAGCAAGCATTAATCCAGGAACCCGGACCAAGCAATGTTGCCACCAATCTCCTGTTCGTTCCCCTTCATCCACGCTTTGGAATGGAGCCATGGATCCAGGCTGTCCTGCCACCCAGGCTTCGCTCGGGCCTGCTTCGTCATTCAACAATGCTTTTGGTGGTCCAGACTAGAAGAGGACGTTTCCAGGTTTGTGGCAGCCTGCGACATCTGCACCCACTGTAAGCACAACAATCGACCCCCTGCTGGCCTCAGAAGCGTACCATCCAGACTGTTGCATGCCCTGAGTGAAGCATGGGGGTGGATCAGTGATGGTTTGGCATTCCCCAGACCCAACATTTGATCCGCCATGCCTACTTTGATCAAAAGATGCAGACTGCCTGTCAGTACCATGTATTATGTAAACTACAGCAGGGGGCAAATCTTTTTCTTACAAGGCCCCAAAGTTATGGAATAGTCTTCCAATTAATGTTTGGGACTCACAGGGACTCACACAGTCTCAGTCTCCACAAGTCTACACTGTAAACCCTAATGCTCAAAGTAATTAAACATATTCAGGACTGTTAAGTTAAATAATTACAATTAGTTAAAATTAATAGACCTTGATGAGTATTTAGAACTTTTTTCATGTATTTATGAGTTTGTAGAAATTATACTTTTCAGGTTCGCTGAACAAATTTGATATTTTAAGTAACTGTAAGTACTTAAGTAACAGTAACTGTCACCTTAAAGTTCCACCAACTTAAAATCTTTCAGACTAGTGATTTTGTGTCTAACCTCAACAGGGCAATAGGGCACTGGTGGCTCAGTGGGAGGTGTTTTGTCTGCCATGTGAAAGGCCCGGGTTTGATTCCCAACAACTGGATGAAGTGTCTGTCCCAAGCCCAGATAAAATGGGAGGGTTGTTTCAGGAAGGGCACCTGGTATAAAACCTGTGCCAAGCTTGTGTGCGGACTGGATTGTGTGCTATGGCGACCCATCGCCGGGATCAGCCGAAAGACCAACAACAATTTATTTGATTTGCAACAAATATAAAAAAATAATAATTGCTATTAAATAGTATGAGTTAGGCTACTCAATAATGCAAGTAAAGAATGATTAATATGAATGAGTACAACAAACTCAAAAACTGATAGTTCTCTAATTAAAATTGGAAACATCATTATTTTAAAAAAATGTATGTAACTGACCAAATTTTTTTAGTTTTGCCAACTTATTCAAGTTTTCACCCGACACCTGGGAGCAGATCTGGGGGACATAGGGGACTCATGGACGTAGAGTATTATGGCGAACTGGTATGTTTAGATGCTGTCCTCCCCACTCTCATTGATCACTTAGGCTTGTTGACGGTGGAGTCATTGGTCGCATTACATCTCACGGAGCCCTCATGTCTGTGTTTCCTTCTGGCTCTCCCTTTTAGTTATGCTGTCATAGTTAGTCCTGCCAGAGTCCCTGCTTGCACGCTGCACTAAATATACATTCACCTTATACATTGCGTAACAGTGACCATACCTAACTCCATCTCTCCTTCTCTTCTGCTCTCTCCTCTTCTCTCTCTTCTCCTCTCCCTGTCTCTCTGTTTAGCTATACCTGTTGCTCCTGATATGCCAGTGATCCAGACCCCCTCTTCCCCCTGGACTTGTCTGACTCGTCCTAGTGTCCCGCTTCTGGCTTGAGATCTCGTCACTAGGATGCCCTGTGTGGTCTGCCTGGGATGTGTGTGGTGACTGGGGACTATTCCACTTTTCCATGAAGACGGTCCTGTCCTCGGCTGATGCTGACAGTTTTGTGGAGGAGTCATGACTGTAGTTGCTCGATAGTTTAGGACTGGAGCTTCCTGAGCCTCCAATAGTGAACTGGAATCCATATCAACTTAAACACATCTCCTGTTATACTAAACTTCTAGTCTCACACATGCAGATCAATCCCTGCTATCTGTTTTACGCAGATGAGGATGGGTTCTCTGTTGAGTCTCTCAAGGTTTCTTCCTACTGCCATCTCAGGGAGTTTTTCATTGCCACTGTCGCCGTCGTCCCCTGCTTGCTCGTCAGAGACAGTCTTATCTGAATCATTTTGATTCATACACATTCACATTTCATACAAACTTCAATAATTCTTTTGATTGTGTAAAGCTGCTTTGCGACAATGACAATTGTTAAAAGTGCTATACAAATAAAATTTAATTGAACTGAATTGAATTTAAATATTATTGAGCCAATTTGGGGTGTTTTAGAGGAGCGAGTTAGGAAGCGTTTTCCTCCACCAGCATCACATAGTGGCCACTAATCTGCAAAAATGGCTCAAAATCCCTCTGGCCACTGTGCAGAACTTGTATCTGTCATTCCCAAGACAAATTGATGCTCTATTTGCTGCAAAAGGAGCACCTACACCATACTAATGAATTATTGTGGTCTAAAACCAGGGATTTCAGTTTCATTGTCCAACCCCTGTATATTGTGGTACAGGGTTACAGGAGGCCTGAAACCTGTCCCAGGATACTCAGGGCATGCGGAAGGGTACAACCAGCACAAGATGCTAATCCTTCAGGGGGCACAAGCACACATACATCCACTGACACACTATGGGCAATTTGTAAATGATAAATAATGTTTCCCCTTTCCCATGCTCATATGCTTATATGAGAGATGTCGACTGGAAAGAGTGCTTATTAATCCTAGTGAGTTGCACACTAGGGTTTTATAAAAAGCAGCTGGTTGTTTTCAGTATACAAATATGCTACCTGGCTCCACCCATTGGCCTCAGACACATAAAGGCAGAAATGTCAGTTCCCCTCTCACACCAGCTTCTCTGACGGCTGCTAGTCACTATTCAAATATATGTATGTGATGACATAATCAACATGCAAATCAGTGTGCTACGACATTTGTGTGCTACACTTGACATCTTGTGACATTCCTAGTAAGCTTTATATATTGTGGTACAGGGTTGCAGGAGGTCTGAAGCCTATTCCAGGGGACTCAGGGCATAAGGAAGGGTACACTCTGGACAGGATGCTAATCCATCAGAGGGCATAAGCGCACTCACACACACAATATGGGCGATTTTTAAATGCCAATTTAGGAAATCTATATATTTTTGGACTGTGGGGAAACTGGAGGAAACCCAGCATACACAGGGAGAACACAGCACACAGGTACAGGGAGGGAATCTAACCCTTGACCCAGAGGTGTGAGGCCACAGTGCTAACCACTATGCCACCATTAATTAATTATCTATTTACTGATTAATATATAAACTGCAAAGTGTGTGTTACGACCCACAACATTGCGTCTGTACTATGTTGCGTGCGTGTGTTTATTGTGTCCAGGTTGCGCGGCACTCCAGACTCCACTCCAGGTTTACTGGTTCACTGTCGTTACACCTACATCTACCTCACCTTCCACACGGTTGCTTCTGTGACGAGAGTGACGTCATCAATCAGCGCAACCATTCATAAACCGGAGAGACAAAGGAAGTGACGAGGTGTTGATTGTGTTGGAGAGAGAGAATTTTGATAGTGATTGTGACTTTTTGATCTTGGACTGTGTATTCAGGTTTTGACGTTTGCCTCTCATTGACTTTGTTTATTGCTTTGTCCCTTGATTTGGTTGCTTGGATGTTTGTATATATTTGTAAATAATCCCATTGTAGGTAACTTATGTTTGTGCACTCACTGGTAGTAGGGTTTTTGATTTAGGGAGTCAGGGAAGGTACCTATATTTTTGCTTGTGTGTTGTTTTGTAGGTAAGCTAGCTTTTAAAATACAGATACCTTTTGTTTATTATTTTGGCCTGGGTCCACCCTGAAGCTGATCCCGGTGTTTGTGTGTGGCGTGTTTTTTGTTGTTGTTGTTGTTGTTCACGTGTACATTTTGAAAAGCAATACAAATCTCATACAAATTCTGACTAGTTCTTTCTGCTATGTAACATCATCATTTCTGCAACATAACATAAAGGTGTTTCACCTTTTCCATACAGTTTAAAATAAAACTTGATCCATTCTTTTGCTGTACCGCCCAACCGTAGAATGGGATGTAACGTGTGCTTTATTTCACCTCTTATGAACTCACAAATGTGGAGTCTAACACCTGGCTATCCTCTAGTGTGTGTGTGTGTGTGTGTGTGCGCGCACATTTACTATTCTGAGACTTTCATAAAAGTAACAGTCACAAATGCAAAATTGTTTCTTTGCACCTTTAACAGAGATGTCAATGTAATGAAATATGTGTGAAACTGAATAAACTAAATGTCATGGCCAGGGGATGTGCAAACTTTTACACTCAGGTCTGCCTCTGCTTATTACTTTGATTTTGGTTTAGTTTTATGAAAATAAGGACAAAAGGACAAGGTAGTTTGCATATGCTGTTTTGCCTGAAGGAGGGCATTTTCAAAAAGCAGCTCATTTTATTACCAAATTTAAAAAACAACTATGAAAATTACAGACATAAAGTAAACATATACAAAAGGTATATGTTTACGAAAAGTTCCCAATAAACTGTACCTGTGCTGAATAAGGCATCACTTGATGCTTTTGATGCTCAAAATGTAATTTTCAAACATAAGTCCTTTCACTGTAAAAACTGAGATTGGGGCGAAGTAGTATTTAAAAATGTGGTTAAACCTTATACACAATTAAACATTTTTTTTTTTACATTAAGCCTAATTCAGCAAATTGGAATAAATATGTAATGTATTTTATACCCTTTAAAAAAAAATACATGGACAAAATATCCTGTGTAGATACTGAATTGCAAAACATGGATGCATAGACATTGCCAAAGCTGGAGCTCGTTGGATTGGTGTCTTTATTTCATATTTTAAATAAAGACCTCAAGGTAAGATGTTTTGTCTCATTTTTAATGAATACATTTCTAATAACATTACTAGAGTAGTAATGTTGGTGTTAATGCAGTTTGACAGACTAACATTAGTTAAATTCATTGCAGATGAACTGCCAAAGTTTAAAGCTAACATGGTTAACAAGTGCTTAAAGTATCTGTAAGTAACTGAAGTCATGCTCACGCTAAAGTTAGGTTAACTAACTCGAATTGAATTGGTGCTCAATTTGAGAAAAAAAAAAGGAATTATATTCAGTTTGTGTATTGTAACAGAGGACTGTGACAGACATCATGATTTGATCTTGATTTGAAGTCATGCTTAGGACTGAGAAAGGCAGTCTAACTATATAAAACTGTTAATAACTTATACACGTCTCATCTAATTTTACCTGTGGCAGTAGTGCATCTCTTTTCCCTACCCAACCTCAAATTAGTATTAGTAAAATTGACACATGACATGAATAAATCAATGTTAAGTTTTGATGATAAATCGATCAGACAAAAAGTCAAGTTGATGTTTTATTAAATTACTTCATTTAAACAACAACATTAATAAAAAAAAAAATGCAAAAAAAATCCCGGTTTAGCACACCTGGACGAATAAAGAAGAGACAAAATTATTGGCTCTGTTATGGCAGACAATCTACGTAGATCGCAGTTCCCATCTCAAAGCACTGAAGGTTTTCTTTTTTAACCAATCATTTGCATGTATCCGTTTGAACATGCAAATCCTCTCTGTGTCCATGCATATTTCTCATTGGACGAGAATCTATCCAGCAAGGCAGGTCTCGTAAAGCCAGACGCCTCTACTGTCATGTTAGCATGCTAACCAAGTCCAAGATGCAGTTAGCTTGAAGTCCAACAAAATGATTAGTGACATGGCAGTCTCATCTTCACCGGCGGCCCATCAGGTAGGAAGAAAGAGGAGAGATGATCTGGGTGCAAAAAATACAACCAACCAATTTGAAAAGACACCTGAAGACACACGAGCCTACAGTGTATGCCAGGGTAGAAAAATATTTATATAACTAACGTTAGGTAAATCTATGTGTCTTAGCAACTGCTTTCCCTTTGAAACCAGTTATAATTACCCCAGAGTAGGACTATCACTCTGTGTATCCAGTAATCGTAAGCTAACGTTAGTTAAAGTTAATATTAGCCACTGCAGATCCCTGTAATGTAATAACATAACTGACTCTTGAAGATGGCAATTGTTCTTCTAAGGATTATCATAATTTTTTTTCTCCAGCTTTCGGGGCTTTTGGAGGTCTTAACATGCTCAAAAAGTCATGAAAATCGTCAGACACTACATAGCTCATGTATGTACATGAGACCCCGTACACATGTAGAGCTCATTGAGCTGGACAACTTTCGCATTGAATGTCATGGACTTCCTCAACAGGAAGTCAGTTATTTTGGGTCATTTGAAACCAAGGGCTTTTTTATGCACTCCTCCTAGGGGATTTATACTATTGCCAAACTGTATCAACAAACCGGGGCTTTGTGGCACAATACATTGAGGATGTAACTCAAATGGGTTAGCCATAACAATGCCTTAAACTTGTGCCAAAAAGTGGTTAATTACTTTCTGCGTCACATTATATTAAATGACCTCACATTGAGTGATATCATAGTGTGATGCTTTTTTTTCAGGATATGGGGCTTTTTGGAGGTCTAGACATAAAATCCTCCCTTTTCTAAAATTGTCATAAGGGTATTGGTATGTCCACTTTGAACGCATGTGCCCACTGTGCCCATTGTGTTTCTGGTGCATGATGGCACAGGGTGCTTGGGCCTCCTCATTGTTGCTTGCAATTATATTTGTATTTATTTTTAGTTGAGTCAAGGGCGTACTAGACTATTAACTTGGCTTTCAAGCTAGCTCATAATTTAGCTCTGACAACTTCGAAAATGGCTGTAATGACTGCATGGTTCAACCTTTAAATTAATGCTGACAGTCTATTTCATTACAAATTCATTGTGGTTGTGGACAGAGCCAAAATGATGAAAATTGTGTCACTGTCTGAAAACGTATTGTCCAAACTGTACTTATTACTTCACTGTAAAGCTCATACTGCAATCTATTTTATTGGAGCGAAAGAGATTTCACAATGGCCACAGTATTAATTACAGTAACATGATATTAGAGAGTATAATGTTTCTTTTTGTTATTTCAGACCCCAAACAACCCAAGCATCAACATGATATGGTATTATAATGGACTGCTTGATGGAGTACAGAGAGGAACAAGATTAACTCATTAAAGGGTAATGACTTACATTTGTAAGTGAATAAAAATATGAATAAAAATATGAATAATCAAAAGTGTTCTCTCACTGTCTCACTCTCTCTCTCTCTCTCTCTCTCACTCTCTCTCTCTCTCTTTCACTGTCTCTTGAAAAGGTCAGATTACACTATGCAGCTTTCGTACAGTTTTTTTTTTTAATTAACTAAGCCGTAGTTACATTGTGTTTTAGCATGTGTGACCTTCTTGGTTTTCCCTGTCTCTGACCCGGTTTGTCCCACTTTTCATCAGCACGCACACTCGAGACTTGGGTGATGTCACAATTTATTTGATGGCTGCACACAGAGCAGTAGGAGACAAACGGCAAGTTCAACAAAATGTTACAGCTCCACCCACAGCAGTTCTCCATAGCTCTGCTGCTCTTAATATAACAGTATACTTATATATAATAGTATATAATTATATATGATATTATAAACAAAATAAATAAAAATATGAGGATAATCTGAAATATGGGAATTTCTCAATGAAAATTAAATGGGTTTGTCTAATTCAATACTGTCTTTTCCTTCTGTCTTTTGTTTAAACATATTGCTTTGTGATCGCATAGTCAATTTTAAATCAAGCAGGACTGAAATAAATATAAAGTAAAGCATGTGTGCTACATAAATTACACAGCTTACGTCACCCATTTTATAGCCATCATGACATCTCTGGAATACTTTCACACAAAAAACTAATAGCACCCAAACATTTACTCAAACACAGAAAATGCACAGAATACTGCAGAGTAACTTCTTACACATTATATGATAAATAAATTGTTACCTGCACACAGAGCAGTAGGAGACAAACGGCAAGTTCAACAAAATGTTACAGCTCCACCTATTCAGAACACGGTTCATTTCGTTAGCACATTAGCATGTGGTAAGACTAGGTACATTAAAACGGAAATAAAAGTATCAAAATGACACATAAATAAAAAGAAAATACACTTGACAGATGAATCAATGTCTATAATGTTCTATACCTTTCAAACAGTGCCTGACATTTCTCATGAAATTATTTTTTCTAACGTTTATTGTGGAGCTACAACAGATGCAACTTACCCACAGCAGTTCTCCATAGCTCTGCTGCAGACTGCTCAACCTCAGTGGGAAACAGCGCCCCCAGTGTAACCAGTAGGGAGCGCAACCACGCAATCACATTAACGCAGGATTTACTTAGATATTTATATTTCTATAACATTTATCTCGTTACACATGTAAACATTCTATTGTCTTAAAAGTTTGGCTTTTTTGTCAGTGGATGTTATGGGTGACTGCAATAAGAAGTTCTTCCCTACAAAATGATTAGTTTTTTTTTTAATAACAAAAAAGAAGAAGACAAAAGAAAAAAATAATTGTATATACAAACAGAAAGCCAGAGTATAATAAAACAATAGAACAATCACAAAGTGGAGATTTTACAACCTAAGAAGACACAAAGGAAGAATACAGGGAAACAGTTTTCATCGCTTTAGGGTTAACAGAGTCTTGTAGAGTTTCTATATCTGTTTAGATCCTTTCTAAATATAGAGAAAAAAGGTTTAGCGCCAGTAAATTTTTGTTTATTAGATTAGATTCAACTTTATTGTCATTGCACATAGTTACAAGGCAACAAAATGTAGTTAGCATCTAACAAGAAGTGCAAGTTAGCAGTGCAATATAAACATATATACAGATCTATAAAACTTGTATGATAAAAGTAAGATCTATGTATAAATTGCATTACAGAAAGAATATACATATATATGGAAATGCAGAGTATACCTATACACACATATCTACATATATGAATATACACATATTAGTATACAGTCCATGTGCAGACTGTACAAATGAATGAGCAGGAAGTATTTACAGAGGTATTAAACAGGAATGTTGGGTTATCAGTGATGGTGGTACCGTCTATGTAAGGGGGTCAGTGAAGTTTGGTTCAATACGGTAACCACTGTGGGGTAAAAACTGTTCCTCAGCCTGCTGCTCTGGGTTTTTAGGCATCTGAACCTTTTTCCAGAGGGAAGGAGAGAAAACAGTTCATGTGCAGGGTGAGAGGTGTCCTTCACGATGCTTCGAGCTCTACACGGACACCTCCTCTTGTAGACTTCCTCAATGACAGGAAGTGGGGTACTGATGATGCGCTGGGCGGTTTTTACCACCCTTTGGATGGATTTACGGTCCGAGACAGAGGAGTTACCATACCAGACTGTAATGCAGCTGGTTATGATGCTCTCTACTGCACAACGGTAGAAATTGTTCATTATGGATATGATATTTAGATAGCAGTGAACACAAGTTAATTATGTAATATTTCCAAATCTTCTCCTTTGAGTAGCCAAACAATCCAAATAAAACATCTTTGAAACAGAAAGAAACGTCACTTTCAAAATGAGACTGAATAAATATTAAGAATTCTGTCCAAAAGGTCTCTGTGTAGGAACACTGCCAAAACAGACTGACAAAAAGAACAATTCACTTTAATGTCTGACTTATATTTCCTAAAAAAGGCTTCGGACGGATAACATTTGTGTATTAATTTGTATGTTATTTCTTTTACTTTATTCGTTAAAAGATACTTTTGAGACAAAGACCATACATACTTCCTCCCAGGGTAAATCCTCTACAATACCATTCCAGTATGATATCACATAAGCACACACACACACACACACACACACACACACACACACACACACACACACACAATAAACAATGATTATTTTGTCTTTTATTAAGTTTGTTATAAGTAATGGTACCACAGTACCACACCATGTCTAATTGTATTCGTGCTATTCAATTTAAATGTGTGCGCATTCTTCATTGAACTTGCAGAGTGACCATTAAAAATATTTATTATTTATTTGTTAAAAATACCTTTCTTCTCACCTTGCTTCTTTTGCTCTACTTACCTGATGCAGAAGCTGCTGATGAACTCCTAAAATTTCATTATGGCTGCTGTATTCTGCAACTCTGTGGCTGTTTGCTAAATGGAAATTCTTCTACTACCTCATTCTTGTTCTAGTATTAACTTTGATCAAGTGATCTGTCTGAAAAGAAGGGAAGTTATGAACTCTTCTGTTACTTAGTAGAGAAATCACATCTTAGGTCATTAACAAATTATTTCTCTTTGTACTCCGAGGTTCTTCCCATTGCCCTCAATCTAACAACCTACAGGCCTGGAAGTACTGTACACACGTCATACTGCTATTGTGGTTAAGTAGTTTTCACTTGCCTAGCCATTTTTTAGCAGGTTTTAAATTGGTCATTCAGGGTTTGGCTGTCTGCACTTTTGTATAAGGTCATTGGTGGTTTTCTTTTCTTGTACATGTGGATTAATTTGGAAAATTCATACTTTATTAACAAAACATCTCCATCGGATGCGATTACAGTCTTATTGGCTTTAATTTTTGAATAATTTTGCAAAGTAGACATAAATATTTCTCGACTTTTGATTAATGTGCTAATTGGTGAAGATTCATGTAACAACGTTTTGAACCCTATTATGTTAGATTTGTTTCAGTGTTAACCCTGTCGTTAAAAATCAAACTTTCAACAGTGCTTCATATTCCCAAACCTGCCATATTTAGACTGTTTCTATAGTTATAGGTGGGTATGATGAGCTTGTCTTTGTGCTATATAATTTTAATGACCAAAACTAAATGGAATCCTACTTGCACACTAAAAACAACCTAATAAACATTTCTAGTTTTTCATTTTGCTGTTGTTGTGGTGCGCTGTCCATTTCAGATTTCCCTACTCTCTGTTTTGTAAAGCAGGGAAAGTAGGGGGAGGTGGTTTACATTAAGTCATCATGACTTAAAGAAGATTCACAGCGTTTCTGTTTTATTAGAGACTACTAAATGTTTTGGAAGACTTTGAGATCTATAAAAGCAACACTTCTGAGTTTGTCTTTTTGCATTTCAGGTATGACTAAATATTTTACTTTGATAGTTCAGTTATGTCAGTTATTAAGGTGAAATGCTGTAAAGAGCTTGACATGATTGGAATTATTGATACTTTTAGCATATTTAGGCTGCTTAAAGCAGGAATGTCCAGACAGCTACTACTTATATGATTTTAACGTTAAAAAGACCTACAGATCAAAATTTTACAAACAGATTCCAGGATAAAAATCATAAAAACTGTTACATCAAATACTTCAATTGTGTAACATCACTCTTTATCACACTTTGTCTTTTTAAGTTTAAAGTCATAAGGTTCTTTACATAAAAATATTAGGAGATATAGTTAAAAGATAAGTCTATTTATGGTATTTGGTAGGATAAAGTTGTTTTTCACCAACTGTACTCCAAGTCTTAATAATCAAAAATGTTCAGCTGGGACATTAAATTTAATTTAATTAATTTAACATTTAAACACTTAATTAATAGTTTAGCATTTATGATTCCAGTGTTGTATCCGTCATACTGAAAAATATTTTCATCATTCAATTAAATTCAGGTTTAATTTATATTCAATTCAATTAAATGTTATTTGTATGGCGCTTTTAACAATCGACCTTGTCACAAATCAGCTTTACACAATCAAATTAATTATTTAAGTGTGTATGAGATGTGAGTGTGTATGAATCAGAATGATCAGATGGTCCCTGATGAACGAGTCGAGGGCGACGGTGCTGAGGGAAAAACTCCGTGAGATGGTAACAGGAAGAAACCTTGAGAGGAACCAGACTCAACAGGGAACCCATCCTCATCTGGGTGATAACGGAGAGCAGGGATTGATCTGCACTCATACTGTGTGAGATTAGAAGTTCAGTATAACAGGAGACATGTTTTAAATCCCTTAGGAGTCGGCGGAGTCGCCTGCATTTTTTTCTTTCCCATGAAAAGAATTTAAAATGCTCTGTCATTTCTGATCTTACACATAAGTGTATTACATCATTTGAATCTGTAAAAGGTTTTTACTACTTTTATTGATGAACACTCGCAATATCCACAACACGTTGCGCTTTTGTAAAATAATGAAAATAAACACGGTGCGCTTTCAGCTGTCTCAGTCTCCACGAAAAAAACAAACAAATTAAACACGTCGTTAAAATGAACTAAAACTCTGTGAATACTGCACACACAGACATATTTTATTATTTATGTGAAGCACTTTGGGGCATTCTTGTTGTTAAAGTGCTATACAAATAAAAATGAGTTGAGTTGAGTCTTCTCTATCTGCCAAAACAGACACACACTTCATATACAGTATATACACACACACACACACACACACACACACACACACACACACACACACACACACACACACTAATATATGATTATTATAATTTCAAAAAATAAAAAATAAATCGAACATTGCGATTGAAACAGTTACTTTGTACTTGAGTATCTTTTCACCGAACACTTTTCTACTCTTACTTGAGTAATATTTTGGATGACGACTTTTTACTTCTACTTGAGTAATATTATTTTGAAGTACAGCTGCTCTTACTAAATTTTTTGGCTACTCTACCCACCTCTGTTTGTACCTTAATGTGTTATTTTGCTGTTATTATCTGTCATGACAGTGACAATGATTTCACATTTTAATTGACACTATTTAAGAAAGGATAATTAGTCATAAATTACTTTATTGATTAATTTTATGTATTGATTTGGGGGAAGGAATTGAATTTTTTATCTCTTTTATCATAGCAAGTTTCTTAACAACCCAGTGATGGAGCAGCATATGTTCATTCTTCTATTTTTGACAGGTATGGAAGTGTGTGTGTGTGTGTGTGTGTGTGTGTGTGTGTGTGTGTGTGTGTGTGTGTGTGTGTGTGTGTGTGTGTGTGTGTGTGTGTGTGTGTATGAGAGAGAGAGAGAGAGAGAGAGAGAGAGAGAAAGACCACTGCAAAGTTTTTTGTGAGATGTTCAATGTACATAATCTAAAATGCATTTAGACCCATTTTACTGAAAAGTTCTAATTTAATTGACAATTTCTTATTGAAATGCTAACCTTGAACAAAACATTTAAACCTCTTCTCCACAGGAATTTCCCCCCTTGTCTCATGTGTCTCCCGTAAATACTACTTGATCCAGAAGGGGAAAACATGGAGTAATGCTCAGGCTTACTGCCAAGCTGAACACATGGATCTGGCGGTCATAGAAAGTAATGACAACATTGTTCATCTTCAGAATGAAGCAAAGAGACAACGCTTCAATTCTAGTGCTTGGATTGGAATGTACAATGATGCCAACAACTGGCGCTGGTCCATGGGTAATGAGACAGTTGGAAGTTTGAGATCATGGGCACCAGGCGAGCCCAACAACTACTCTGGAAAAGAATCATGTGGTGTGATAACTTCATCCAATTGGAATGATTGTCCATGTCCATCTGCATTACCCTTTGTGTGCTTTGATGGTAAAAAGCTTATATTGTTTTTTTCTATGGGTGGGGGTTCTCTTAATAAAACATTCTAGATTGTGTCCTCTCTATGTTGTAATTAAAATTAAGTGTGCTTTAAACCAAAATCCTAAATACCAAGTACACAAAATCAAATTATTATTACAAATTTAGAGATTTACTGCTGTTCTTAGTTTTATAATTACAAAACTTTGGATTGTGAGCATTAATTCATTAATTCTGCTTGTATATCAAAACACTTGTATATCAAATCAAATTTCCCTCATAAGAAATAATGAAAACTCAGATGATTCATTCAACAACACAAAAATATTCTTATAAAAATAGTTAATACAAAATATAAACACACACACACACAAAACCTCCCCACCTGAGCATGCACACACACACACACACACACACACACACACACACACACACACACACACACACACACACACAGACACACAGACACATATATGTATACACACGTGGACAAAATTGTTGGTACCCTTCGGTCAATGAAAGAAAAACTCACAATGGTCACAGAAATAACTTTAATCTGACAAAAGTAATAATTTGAAAAAATTCTATGAATGTTAACCAATGAAAGTCAGACATTGCTTTTCAACCATGCTTCAACAGAATTATTTTAAAAAATAAACTCATGGAACAGGCCTGGACAAAAATGATGGTACCCCTAGAAAATACTGAAAATAATGTGACCAAAGGGACATGTTAATTCAAGGTGTGTCCACTAATTAGCATCACAGGTGTCTACAATCTTGTAATCAGTCAGTGGGCCTATATATAGGGCTCCAGGTAGTCACTGTGTTGTTTGGTGACATGGTATGTACCACACTCAACATGGACCAGAGGAAGCGAAGGAAAGAGTTGTCTCAGGAGATTCAAAAGAAAATTATAGACAAGCATGTTAAAGGTAAAGGCTATAAGACCATTTCCAAGCAGCTAGATGTTCCTGTGACTACAGTTGCACATATTATTCAGAAATTTAAGATCCATGGGACTGTAGCCGACCTCCCTGGACGTGGCCGCAGGAGGAGAATTGATGACAAATCAAAGAGACGGATAATCTGAATGGTAACAAAAGAGCCCAGAAAGACTTCTAAAGAGATCCAAGGTGAACTTCATGCTCAAGGAACATCAGTGTCGGATCGCACCATCCGTCGTTGTTTGAGCCAAAGTGGACTACATGGGAGACAAACCAAGGAGGACACCATTGTTGAAAACAAATCATAAAAAAGCCAGACTGGAATATACCAAACTACATGTTGACAAGCCACAAAGCTTCTGGGAGAATGTCCTATGGACAGATGAGACAAAAATGGAACTTTTTGCCAAGGCAAATCAGCTCTATGTTCACAGACGGAAAAATGAAGCATATCAAGAAAAGAACACTGTCCCTACTGTGAAACATGGAGGAGGCTCTGTTATGTTCTGGGGCTGCTTTGCTGCATCTGGCACAGGGTGTCTTGAATCTGTGCAGGGTACAATGAAAGGATTCTAGAGAGAAATGTGCTGGCCAGTGTCAGAAAGCTGGGTCTCAGTCGCAGGTCATGGGTCTTGCAACAGGACAATGACCCGAAACACACAGCTAAAAACACCCAAGAATGGCTAAGAGGAAAACATTGGACTATTCTAAAGTGGCCTTCTATGAGCCCTGACCTCAATCCTATTGAGCATCTTTGGAAGGAGCTGAAACATGCTGTCTGGAAAAGGCACCCTTCAAACCGGAAACAACTGGAGCAGCTTGCTCATGAGGAGTGGGCCAAAATACCTGCAGAGAGGTGCAGAAGTCTCATTGACAGTTACAGGAATCGTTTGATTGCAGTGATTGCCTCAAAAGGTTGTTCAACAAACTATTACGTTAGGGGTACCATCATTTTTGTCCAGGCCTGTTCCATGAGTTTATTTTTTTTAATAATTCTGTTGAAGCATGGTTGAAAAGCAATGTCTGACTTTCATTGGTTAACATTCATAGAATTCTTATTTATTATTACTTTTGTCAGATTAAAGTTATTTCTGTGACCATTGTGAGTTTTTCTTTCATTGACCGAAGGGTACCAACAATTTTGTCCACATGTGTATAGATATATATATGGGCACCTCCAATGCCCCGCCACGCAAATATACACACATCACCACCCCCGCACAAGCACACACACATACAAACACAAAATAAAAGACACTTTGGAGAAAAAACATTGGCTCGGTTGTTATCACGTTACTCTCGGCATCAAAACAAGAAGCGCATGCATCCCACATGATATATCAAGACTCGCTTGTGTAAAAATTATTAACAATATTTGCTCATCTTGTAAAATGATCGCAAATCCAGGTTACTCGCAATCCGAAGTTCCACTGTATTTTGTAACCTAGTAAATGTATCCAAAAGACAATTTATTTATTTAATTAACATATATGGTAATCATGTTTCTTTTGTTTTGTTTTTTTACAGGCAATAAAACTGGGAACAGCAGCTACGTTTACATCTCTAATGCTTTGCCATGGCTTGGAGCTCAGAGTTATTGCAGATTTTATTATACAGATCTGGCCAGTGCTAGAAATGCGACAGAAAACTCAATTATAATGAGACTAGTCTCTGGCTACACTTGGTTTGGTCTGTTCAGAGACACATGGAAGTGGGTGGATGAAACCAGCTTCTCTACCATCAGCTGGATGACTGGAAGACCTAACAATGCCCTGGGGAACCAAAACTGTGGTTATTTAAGTAGCGGTCGAGCTGTTGATGCACAGTGCACAAACACAATGCCTTTCTTCTGTTACTCATGTGAGATGAGGTTTTATGCAGTCTCATATTTATACAAATTTAAGTATATATGATTTTCATTGTGTGTCCATGTGCATGTTCGATTGCATCTTTTAATTTCTGTATTTAGTAAACACAGGACGACGACAAATCCTAAGGGTAAAGGTGCAATCCAATCAAGATGTGAATGATCCCGCAGTGAAGGCGGCCACACTTCAGCAGGTTCGTCTAATTCTCTATACGATTCCATTAATACCATTCTCTTTCCAATGACCGCAACCAGCACCTGTGGCTTGATCATCCCCTGTCCCATATGCAAACACACTCTGAACTGCAATCACAATCGCATTGGTTCTGTTCAGTTACTGTAGAATTTTACAGCACACTGTTTTATAACACCCATTTTATTTAAACATTTTTAATAACAGTCGTCGTCTTCTGTTTATTAGATAGAGCAAAGACTGATGGATCATGGGATTGCAGAGAATATTACAGTGAAATGGAGAGAGAATCCAGACGGACAGGTGTTTCACAGTGATGAAAAAGCAAATATCATTGGGGAAGAAAATGAGTGCTCGTGAATTTACTGAAATGTTTTGCAGATACTAAGCTGCTGTAGCTAACATGTGATAAAAGTCCACATTACTCATAATCAGTAGTAGACAATAATGAAATACTTTACTTAGGTGTTTCTTTTCTGGGCAACTTTTTGCTTTTACTCCACTACATTTCATAGGACAATATCGTACTTTCAGCTCACTTCAAAGTTTGTCATTTTTTTATCGTTCATGAGTATGAAAGAAGAAAAGATGTCATAGTATGTAGTGGAGTAGAAAGTATAATATTTTGTTCCTAATCAGTGGTGGGCAGTTATGGGGTCCTTTATTTAGGTGTTTCTATTTGTGCAATTTTTACTCCACTACAACTTTTACTCCACTACATTTCATAGTAAAATATACTATATACTATGACATATTTCCTTCCTTTGTTCTTTCTTAATTATAAATGAAATTTCTTACTATCTATCTATCTATCTATCTATCTATCTATCTATCACACAACACACCCACCCACACTTTCTTTTTCTCAGTTTTCTCTTCTAGCTTGACTACTGCTACTGTTCTGGATTTGTACCTGTGAAAGTCACAAAGCAGATAACTTAGAAATGTAACATATTGGTGAAACGTGAATTCTTAGGTTCAAAGGCATCTGACTCTCACCGTACGTTCCCTTTGCGTGCCTGGATCCTACTAAGCCAAGGCTAAAGCAGGTCAAAATTTAAAGATGCGTCTAGGAGCGTTTCAATTTGTGCATGGTTGTCAAGCGACAGAGCTCATAAACGTGTCGAGCTCAAACTTTTAAATACTGATATGTATTTATTCTTCATTTTCTTCTCTCCTGCAACACTCTCCTCTCCTACTTCTTTGACTGCGCTTTCTCCATTCAGTATTATTATCATTAGTAGTAGTAGTGAAAACTACCGCTGATTAACTGTCTCTCTGCAGTGGTTAAAACAGCGGATTCATTTCATGTGGTGTATTTCTAACAGGCAATCTACTAAATAATAATGAATAGATAAAATAACCAGCACTTTAACATTTAACCCAGCAGTTTTAGAGTGTAACATAAAAAATATCCCATTTGTAAAATAGCATAGGTGAAATCATAGGTTGTGTATAGTGATTAAAAACAATACAACAAAGCTTATGGTAAATAAATTCTCAGACTCTTCCACTGCAGGTATTAAAAAACAGTAACAATGTCAATTTTAGAATCTGTAGAAGCTCAGTGGTCCGGACAAAACCTCTCGCGGAGGAGCCTTTCCCTGAATTCGCCATTTTCACGGGGTTGGGCATCTCGGTTAATTCATACAGGTGTACAGAACCTATTTACAGTATATGGAATTTTACGGGGTTGTCACTGAACGATTTACCCTGAAAAAGAGCAATATAAGAATAGTGCCAGCTGGCACACCCTAAATAGATGCCGAATTATTTTTTAGAGTATAAATATTTTTTTCTAAACTTGTGCTACTGATGTTTACTTACAATATTTGTTATTTATTTATTTATTTTTATTTAAATGAGGCTTGGGCTCCGGGATGTTGAGCCTCCTGTACGTAGTCTAATCAGAGCTCTACCGCTTGTTCAAGTGTAATTCATAATAATAATGAAATGAGATGCCCTAATTCATTTCAAACCTGCGGCTCACAGTTTCACTTTACAAAAAGCAGCATTTTGATCAAAAGGTGATAAACGCGGTTTATTGATTAAAATGCAGACATACTCCCAAAGAAATGCAACAAACACAAATATATATCGTATATATAGTATATGTATATGTATAGTATATGTATACAGTATATATATATATATATATATATATATATATATACACACACACACACACACACAATTGTATCAAGTACTTCATAAAATGTTTTAGTTTAATCAAATTAACACAAAAATATGACACAATGGTCATCTCAAAGCTTTTGTTTTTTATGGCTTCTATGCCATTACACTATATTTTTTATATTTGTGTTCATTATTAAAGAACTTTAAAAATGGTTTAATCAAATAAACACAACATACAACAAATAGATCATCTCAAAGCTTTTATTTTTTGGGTCATAAATACAATGCTCAACGTTTACCAGAACTGGGCAGGTTCGGTGATCTATGATGGTTCCAGGGGGGAAAACGCACTGCCCTCCAATCAGCGTCAAGCAAATTCTGATGCTGTTGCTAGAAAATTCCACCCCACAGCCCACAAGAAAAAGCAAATAAGCAAACTTCTTAGAAAGAAAAGACTGAGTTTTCCTCTTTAAAAAAAACAAAAACAAAAGCATACTACTCTTACTTTTGCAAAGACTTTGAATGATCATATGCCATATACTGTCTGCTATATTCTATATTTATTAAAACTGTATTGAAACAAAATTCTGTTTTTTCCTTATTTAATATTTAATAACGCTTCCGGAACATTGTTGTCCAAATTTTATATAGAAAACAGTGAAACCTAAACACAAACAGAAAGGATGAATAAAGGAATGTACAAAACATTAACACCTTTACTGTGTTCAAATAAATAAAGAGTTACTGCACCATGAACAACTGAACAACAGGTCTTCACTTCATAATACACCTGTCCATAAATAAAAAGGAATATTTACACATATAAATACACGCTAAATATATTTCCCTTATATATTACAGATTAAAACAAGGAACGTAGACGTGCTGAGCTTCAGTGATGCGGACAAACGGTCCATGGAGGAAACAGGTTTCGTTATTTTACAAAATGTGAATATATTCAGTAAATTTATGAATTACATTCAAAGAATCAAATCCAACTATGAAGTCTGATACCATGAAGATACCATTAAACATTTTATTTCTATTTATGTTTATGGTTTGCTGGCGAAATACATTTTAGGCAGAGACGTCTGCTCGGTCTGGTTCATTCTTTTTAAACCCCTCAATTCTGCCAATTCCCCCATCAGTGAAACCGGTTTAAAAACTTCACACCTATCGTGAATGAAAGGTGAGAAGAGGGATTACAGTAACTGGGGGTCTGTTGTAAAACAAAATCATGTTTGCTTCAGCATTGGAGACAATATTGTTTTAGGTTAACTTTATCAATAATTATACACTTTTGTATTCTTTGTTGTACTTTGGCTTTTTGCACACATGCGCGGACATGTTTAAATTAAATCCAATTAAATTAGAGTAGTTGGATTTTGATACTTGTCTTTTTATTTACTGTATGGACAGTTGTATTTACTTTCTCTGGAGAATAAACAAACCTGGTAGATTGTGTTGAAAGTCTTGAGCAGTGATGAACTGGCCATCTGGAGCACCATGAAACATTCATGGAAATGCTATTCTTCATTGTACTTGGTCTGGTTTTTAGATAAAGTCCTTCCATGCGCCATCTGGTGGATATTCAGTGAAGCACAACACATTTATTTAAATTCCCGAATGTTGCTTGTGAAATTTCACAGCACGACGCGTCAATTGTTAAAGCGCTATACGAATAAATTTTAATTGAATTGAATTGAATTGGTGCATAGGAATGATAAGCTGATTCTTTGGAGCAGGAGGGTCACACTGGCTTCTGCTCGGGTGGAATGAAAACCTGCACCCACACAGAACTTTCTGAATCCAGTTTGACCCTCCTCGGACCGCCACTGAAAGAGGCAAGCCTGTTGGTGACCCGTTTGTGTAAACGTTTGAGAAAAATCTATGCCGATAGCGACAGTTCCGTTTACCGACAGCAGAGGGCAGTCAAACACCACAAACATTATTAGTCTATCTTAAACCTTCAACACACACCTGTAGACAGTGAACCAGGGGCGTCTCTAGGATGTTCAGTTAAGGGGGTTTAGCCGCCGTTTTCTTATGAAATTTAAAGGGGACGCGGGCGATCTGTGTAAAGTTTATGGAGAATTTTTAGGGGGACCGAGTACAAAAGTACAAAATAAACTGGAACTCTTAATAAATGTTTTATATTTTATTGTTATGGCTGTACTGTAATTGAATTGGTCCTGTCTGTTTTTCCTGTAATGTCTAGTCATTAAACAAATGAATCTCAGTAACGTTACACTTTGTTTACACGCAGTGTGACTTACAGCAATGCTTTTGGACTGGCGACTCTCAAACACCTCTCCAGATGTGGAGCGCTCTGGATGTTGCTGCAGACAAAAAGAAGGAGTGTATGGTCACTCTTTACATTCAAAGCCTTTAACCAAACCCAAGAGCTGGACAACCTTAAACATCTCACTTTCACATTCAGCCATACGTGCCAGATTTTAATGGTACCCCCGACTGCACAAAGTTTTCTGCAAGGACATTAAGTGTTAATGTTTACTTACTCATCGTCTATACCGCTTTATATTGTACTCAAGATACATACAAATTCAAAGTCAAAGTTCATTTGATACATAGTACAATATGCAGTGAAAAAATAAAAGAATATATATATATATATATATATATATATAGTTAAAATATATTTATTTTAAATAAAAGACTATTAATAGGAAATAAATATGGAATGAAAAAGAAATAAAATAGAAAGTAAATTTAGTTAAGAAAGAATAATATACGTATAAAATACAAAATATACAATATAAGAAAAATATATTAGAAAACCGAGCAAATATGGAGAAGAAAAGATCCCATACAAAAATATAGAAATGTGTGGAAATTGTAGTGTGGAAATGAAGTGGAATTTAAATAGAAATGTCTGAGGGGTGCAAATCTGCCTGAAAGTGTCTTATTTAAAGTGACTTATGTGCAACCGATCAAGGAAATAAAACAGAATATGCAAATGTGCCTGAATGTGCAGGTGTGTGGTGTCCATAAGGCTCCATGAATGAGTGCAAGGAGACAATTGTCCATTAGGGTGGATGTGCAAAATGGTTTGGTCCTGTGTGTTGTACTGATTGAGAGACCGTATCTCCTGCGGGAAGAAGCTCCTCCTCAGTCTCTCTGTGTTGGTCTTCAGGGAGCGAAATCACTTTCCAGACCGCAGCAGATAGAACAGTCCATTACTGGGGTGACTGAGGTCCTTCATGATCTTCCTGGCCGAGAATCGAACCCGCACCCTGGACCACTACACCACCATGCGACCCCAACTATTAATGTTACCTAAGACAATGTAATGACTGTGTTGATGGACTATATGATTCATGAATTCTGTCAAACTAGATGCACTTAGAATAAAGTGGACAGGATCATTACAACACAAGATCAGAGAACACAATCCCACAACAGTGCAGCTCACAACTCTCTCTCTCTCACACACACACACACACACATCAGAGCTTTGCACTGTGGCTAGATAGTGACATCTGGTGGTCTGGTGAATTGTCTGAGCTGGATGTTACACTCTGGATCTCAGCCAAGTGACTTATGGACTTTTTTCTCATTTTAAATCATATACACAACTTTTTCTTAGTTTGTCGGCACCCATTTATTTTTGGGATATTTCTGCTCTTATCGTAGGTAAAATAAAATTGACCATGATAAGATTAATAAAGTCCTTAGGCTAGAAGTATTTTAGGCTCGAAAACATGAGTTTAAAATTAAGAAACATTAAAGGTGTGTAATATAATCAAATTTAGATTATTAGACGTTTTTATAGAAATTATAGCACTTGATCCCAGTTGCTTGTGTACATTCTGCTTCTGCATGATGTACAGATTGCTGTTAGACGCTTTGTCCATGCATGGCTTACATTCTCACTCACTCACTCATCATCTATACCGCTTAATCCTGTATCCAGGGTCACGGGGGCGGAGCCTATCCCATGAGACTTGGGGCACATGGCAGGGTACACCCTGGACAGGGTGCTAATCCATCGCAGGGCACAGACACACACACATACACTCACTCATTCACACACTATGGGCAATTTGGGAACGCCAATTAGCCTAACCTACATGTCTTTGGATTGTGGGAGGAAACCGGAGAACCCGGAGGAAACCCACCAAGCACGGGGAGAACATGCAAACTCCATGCACACAGAGACGGGAATCGAGCCTGGCCGGGGATCGGACCCGGACCCTGGCTAACCACTACACCACCGTGCCGCTGGCTTACATTCTATTAAATTTTATTTATATAGTGCTTTAATAATGGTCATTGTCTCAAAGAAAGTTCACAACATTAAAAGAAGAATGGAAATCATAATGATCAGATGGTCCATGATGAACGAGCCAAGGGCGATGGTGCTGAGGGAAAAACTCCCTGAGATGGTAACAGGAAGAAACCTTGAGAGGAACCAGACTCAACAGGGAACCCATCCTCATCTGGGTGATAACGGAGAGCAGGGATTTGATCTGCACTCATACTGTGTGTTAGGAGGCTGGAAGTTCAGTAGAACAGGAGACGTGTTTAAGTTCATATGGAGTCCAGTTTAGTTCTGCACCAGTATGGCACCAGGATGAAATGGGTCTGGATCACTGGGAGCCCGGGAGCAGCATGTGTAGATCCAAACCATCATGAAGCAGAATCCAGATGGAGCTGGTCCTTCTCTGGATGCCTCAGGATCCTCGCAGAGTCGGCCTCTGTCTCCTGGAGCTGCCGTTCATTGTATCAGCAGCACTAGATGAGGGTGTGGATTTAAATGTACTGGAATATGAGGTTATGGGATGAATTATGTGTATGACAGGTTAAAGAGATCTTGAGTCTTGAGTCTGTTTTTAAACCGTGTCTGAGCCCCGAGCATTATCAGAAAGGAGATCGCACAGATTTAACGAGACGTGGAATGGATGCTGAGTCGTGTTGGATTGCCACATACATTGTTATGAAAACCACTATCTGTTATAAAACTCTACCGCAGGTGACAGAGGGTTTGCGCTCACTCAATGTGCCTCCATTTAATTTCTTTACCCATGGATCTCTTGGCTGATGTGGCGTCCCAGCATCATAGATCTACTTCAATTTCACTACTGCTATAATTCTTCCTCCCCATCTCTCCAATTCTAGTGCAGAAAGCGTGCACTTGCCCTTATATGGTGTTTATGGGTGTTACCTATGCTAATTATGTGCTAATGTTACTTTAGAGAGAGTTCTCTCTCTCTCTCTCTCTCTCTCTCTCTCTCTCTCTGTAGCTGAACTCTTTCTGTCTCATTGATCTCTTACTGAGAGGTTTTATTCAGGTCTGTTGATCTAAAGCAGTGAAGCGTTGCCATGGTGATACCTGATCTCCAGGTGACCCTGCTCAGGAATGTTGGCGCATCATTAAACACACACACACACAGGATGCTTTAAACTTAACAGTATATAGAACGTATAGATTTGACACTAATTAGGACAGGAATGCTCATGAAGAGTAAAGATTAGGGCTTTATTTATTTAACCACACACACACACACACACACACACTTTTCCCCTTTTACACCTTCATATGTGAAATGAAGAACAGAAATAACAGTAATCATCATCACAGTTGCTTTGTTGTTGGGTATATTTGAGTTTAAATATGCCTGGACTCAGTTATAGGAACTATAAGATTAGCTTTGTAGATTTCATAGATTTAGTTCGGCTTTTAGCTTTGATTACAATCACCATCCACCACTGAACATTTCCTTCTGGTCAGAGCTGCATATTTTTAGGAGAGATCTTGTAGCGATGATGTGAGAGTCGAAACACTTCAGGACGTCCCAGAGACTTTTAATGGAGCCCCGTGTGGTGACCGGGGACGGTTCCACTTCACTATGAGGACGGTCCTTGGTCCTTGGTCTCGGTTGATGCAGACAGCTGTTCCATGGGGACGTGTGACTGCAGTTGTTTTGTGTCTCCCATCACCCTCAGGATGTGGTCCTTCGTGAAGTTGAGGTTCTGCTCCGTCCTTCCAGGGTTTAATAATGTCTCGGACAGTTCCTGACCCAATTCCAGTCATTTCAGCTTAATCTCCTTAGTTGTTGTCTTTGCTTGATGCGGGACAATAATGTGTCTCTTCTGGAACACGGCGAGATCATGAGGACACGTCTCCCACACGGCTGTGTAAGAAATGAGAAGCTCCTCACTGCATCAGTCAGAGTTAAAGACCTGGTGCAGCTGAAACTCATCGCTGCAGTAATTATACAAAGCCTGTAAATATGTGTTTATTTATTTATTTATTTATTTATTTAAATCCTAACTGTGATTTTATTATTATTCATAAATAATTATTAAAATAATTATAGATTCTGGAGAATTGTGTCAAAATATTGTTCCACTCACTGTGATTATGCTGCATAGGAACAGCTGCCACCGTGTATGTGTGAGTGTGTGCGAGAGAGAGAGAGAGAGAGAGAGAGAGAGAGAGAGAGCAGGAAGGTGACCTTTAACCTTTCATTCCTTCCGGGGTCACACTCAGACTCACATACTGTCAGGCTCTTAGGTTCTCACAGTCTGATCAGGTGAACAACATTTCAAACACATTCCATCATCCTACACCTGCAACCCCTGTGTGTGTGTGTGTGTGTGTGTGTGTGTGTGTGTGTGTGTGTGTGTGTGTGTGTGTGTGTGTGTGTGTGTGTGTGTGTGTGTGTACATGTCACTCAGCAGGCTGTGATAACGATACAAAGACGCTTTGGATTCAGCTGCTCATTCCAACACACACACACACACACACAAACACACACACACACACACACACACACACACACATTTTTCTTTCTCTTAATTAACTGCGATTGTCACCACAACTGACTTTAACGGTTACAGTTAGTAGTTTGTAATTAGCATCCACTCAAATTTCAACACAGACTGTAACACATCCAAAAGAAGCGTGACGGCGTTCTGGAACCTCCACTGTAACGGATTCAAGAATGAGAAAAGATCAAAAGATCAAAAGCCTGGTTCAGTCCTGGTGCTGCAGAGTACAGTGTGGAGTTCTGAGGTGGTGGTGAAGGAGCAGCAGACACTCAGTAAACGCACAGGTGTGTGTGTGTGTGTGTGTGTGTGTGTGTGTGTGTACCAGGAGCCTGAGAGATGCGTTTAGTGCCTCTCTACAGACGAATGGTACAGGAGGGGTTTCATGAGCGCTGACCTGTGTTCTGGGACACGTTCCTGCACTCAGACGTTGTTCATTTTGACCCATTTTGATTCTACACAATATGAGCCAGAACGTTAACACCATTACCTGATGACCTGAACAACAATGATCACCTTTGCACCAGTAAACAGGTGACAGGATCACGGGCACCCAAGACTCTGATGAACCCCAGGTCTGATCTGCTCTGTCATGGCAGTGTGAGAAAATTAAAAAGGCGTTGTTCATACACACAGGTGTGTATCAGTGAATTAGAATTAAGTTCATTTATTTCAGTAATCCGATTCAAATAGCAAAACTCAAAATGTACTTTTATGTGGAAAGAGGACTTTGGCCCACTGAGCAACAGTCCAGTCGTGTTTGTCCGTAGCTCAGGTTAGACACCGCTGGTCACCAGGAGCCAGCCTACCGGACCAGACTGAGAAACATTTAACGGCTCAGGAAAACCTTTTCCCGAGAAACACCAGGTGGTGTGAGTTTATTATCTGATTAGAGTGTGACACCACGAGTCTCCAATATTGAACTTTTACTGAATTTTGTGTTTTCATTGGCTGTTTGGGATTCAGCCTTGTGTTAAAACGCTAGTTAGCTTTGTAGCTAAGCGTTAGCCATGAACAGAACGACACGGACGGTTCAGAAGAACTTAGAAGTGATTAGTGCAGAGACGGTGTGTTGTTTAAGAGACATGACCTTATCAGATGTGTGCTCAGATGTCGTTATTGTATATAGTGTGCTGAAAGTGCGATGTGAATGTGGGCGTGGTCAGGCAGTTGCTCTCTCCTCAGTACTACGGACCGTACAGACCGACTCTCACCCACGGGTGAAAGACTTTAACGGCAATGAAAAAGAAGTGGACTTACATCATACAAGCAGTTTTTGAACAACATAGCTTCAACTTTTAAGGCTGTTTTGCCGTATGGTTGTTGCCAAATGTTTTGCATCACGCAGGACCTGTCATGGTCCTGTAACATCAACACCGTGGTGAAAACGGCCCGGCAGCGTCTCTACCACCTCAGGCGCTTGAGAGACTTTAGACTGCCCTCTAAGGTGCTAAGGAACTTCTACTCCTGCACCATAGAGATCATCCTGACCGGAAACATCTCAACCTGGTTCGGGGACACCACAATGCAGGACAGGCGAGCCCTATAGAAGGTGGTGAGATCAGCTGAACGTATCATTTGTACCGAGCTCCTTGACCTTCAGATGATCTACAACAAGCGGTGTTGGACCAAGGCCAGGAAGATCATGAAGGACCTCAGCCACCCCAGCAATGGACTGTTCTCTCTGTTGAGGTCAGGAAAGCGATTCCGCTCCCTGAAGGCCAACACAGAGAGACTGAGGAGGAGCTTCTTCCCACAGGAGATACGGTCTCTTAATCAGTACAACACACAGGGCTAAACATTTTTTACATATTTTTCACACTTTTGGACATGAAGGATGATGGTGAATGACGGACACGCGCTGTTAGTAACAATGTGGCTTTGTGCTTCATTTCATTTAAAGTTAAATGTTAAACTCTTGTATTAGTTACTTTGTAGTGTTTAAACGCTGCGCTTGGGTTTGAAGTGAGAAAACTAATATTATAAGGAACAGGCTGCATTTAATCACTCATGTTTAATTCAGCTTTGATAGGATATGTTATGACAACTTTGTTTAAAGATTTGTTTTTTTAAAAGTTAAGAAAATCTGAAGAAAAAAAAAATGATATTGAATAGGGATATTTATGAAATCCTGAGCCTTACAGATATTATGACATTGTGTCGGTGGTACGGGGTGATTCCCATCTCTAGTGCTTATCTTGTGCAGTGTTATATAGTGAAGTAGGAAGTAGAGGTTTTTCTTGCAGGATGTAGTGCAGTAAAAGTAAAATGTATCCATTAATAAAACTAAGTTTCAGTAACTAAGTAAACACATTTAGTTACCTTCCACCTCTGCTAGAAATCCAGTAAAGTCTCACACCTTCTAAGTCAATTAATTACACAATTGTGGTGCTAATTTAATACTAATAACAATAATAATAATAATAATAATAACAATAATAATAATAATAATCATAATAATTTCGACATTAAATCTAACATAAACACTAAAACAGTCTGGTTAAGGTTTTTTTCATCAGAAAGCGAGTGGGTTTAATGTGGCACGCAGAGCAAATCTGGCATGTGGTTTGGGACGCGTTCCCGGTGGACAGACTGCGGTGTTCATGTCTTCATATCTGTTCCATGTGCAGAATCGCTTAGTGACTCTCGTCACATATAATAACTGCTAAGTGAATCAATCTGGAAAGTAAATTGAAGCTGTACGTGTGCGTGTGTATGGGAATGCGCATGTGTGTGTTTAGTTAATCCCGTCCTCAGGACTTTGCGTTTGATTGAGTTGTGTTGAAATAAAGGATGAGGTATCGGCTTTAAAGTGTGTAACCCAAACCCCGGGACTCGGAGAGGAGGAGTGTGAGATCATAAACACTGCACTGACCCCTGGATTCACAACATGGCCGTGTTCCAATCCCAGGGACCTGCGCGCACACACAGGAAATTCCTTCAACCCCCGACTCCGCTCAGACCCGTGCAGTCGCGCATGCTCCGTCCATGTAGACACGTGTCCTGATGCGCACGCCGCTCCTCACAGTGTGAGTGCATTACAGAGTGTACGCTACTAAGGGTTGCCGTGTTATCTTACGACACTGCGTCTGGCTCAGGAATGACACTTTAACCTTCAGTGAAATTTAAACTGGAATGATCATCTGTTGGTCTGAAGATTAAATTAGAGTTTAGAAAGTGGCCAGATATTGATCTTTATATGTATTTAGATATTTAGATCAGTCCGCACATCTATCCCAGATCCACTGTGCAGAGCTGCAGGCTCACATCCAGGTCCTGATTATAAATATAGCGCATATAATATTACATCATCTGGAAATTATGCTAATTAAGATGTTCTGATTGGTTCCAGAAAAAGCTAATTTTTCAGTAAAATAATTATAAAATTTCAGACGATGTGTGACGTCAAAAGAAATTAAAAAGACATTAAAGAAAACACACACACACACACACACACACACTAATCGTCCTCAGTCACTGACAGTTTAAACAGAATGCTGTCTGTAGTTCAGTGTCAGGAAGTCAATGTCCAAATGGCCCCTAATTTCCAGACATGACATTGAGGTGATGTAAATGTGTAAAACTGCCTTTTTTATTATTATTATTATTGTTTCCTCTCTTTGCCATGACAGAACAGATCAGGCCTGGGGTTTATCAGGGAGTTACTGTGACATGGTGTTTCAAGCCAAGTGGGTTTTTATTGTAGTTCTTCTGTGCAGCTTGTACACACTAGGACACAACTCAACACAACAGGACATAAGACAGCACACATCAGTGCTACAGAAGACAGGTAGTGTCCTGATGTACAGGAAAGCTCTGCCCACTTTCTGCCGTAATATTGTTCAGGTTTAAAGACAACCTACGCTGGGTTTAGAAGGTGAACATGCTGCAAACTAGAGCGGCTTTTAAACGGGATGTACGCGGTGAGTGTTGAGACTTGTTCTGTAACACACCAACAGATGGCAGCACAAGGCTGCACACTGAGTCACAGCGAGCTTCATAAGTCAGCGTGCCAAAAGACATCGTCTACCAGTGTACCGGTGATGACCATGTGCGTTACCACATCTGCTATTTCACCATGCAAGACAGCAAGTTAGAGCAGAGAGTGAATGTGAAATTCTGAGTGAAACTGGGAAAAATCTGCCACACAAAAACAAATGTCATGATGTTTCTGATGTTTGTTCCTGTGGATGTGCTGTGCTGCCCCGAGAGAGAGAGAGAGAGAGAGAGAGAGAGAGAGACAGAGACGCTCGTAAAAATCTTACATTATACTAAATAACCATCAAGTCAATATCAGAGACTTTGTCTCCTCACTTTCCCGCATATACACAACTAAGTATTCAGTCCTCTGATGTCTTCTCTCTGAAATGCTTCTGTGTGTGTGTGTGTGTGTGTGTGTGTGTGTGTGTGTGTGTGTGTGTGTGTGTGTGTGTGTGTGTGTGTGTGTGTCCATCAGTAAGATGTAATTGAGTGATCAGTGAGGATCTGTTCTAGCTCTGCACACCTGCAGCAGGCATCGCAGAATTCCACAGTCATGGAACCAGGTGGCCAGAGGTGTGTGTGTGTGTGTGTGAGAGAGAGAGAGAGAGACATGAAGAAGATTACAGGGTACAGGGTGGGCCATTTATATGGATACACCTTAATAAAATGGGAATGTTTGGTGATATTAACGTCCTGTTTGTGGCACATTAGTATATGTGAGGGGGCAAACTTTTCAAGATGGGTGGTGACCATGGTGGCCATTTGGAAGACGGCCATCTTGGATCCAACTTTTGTTTTTTCAATAGGAAGAGGGTCATGTGACACATCAAACTTATTGGGAATTTCACAAGAAAAACAATGGTGTGCTTGGTTTTAACGTAACTTTATTCTTTCATGAGTTATTTACATGTTTCTGACCACTTATAAAATGTGTTCAATGCGCTGCCCATTGTGATGGATTGTCAATGCAACCCTCTTCTCCCACTCTTCACACACTGATAGCAACACCGCAGGAGAAATGCCAGCACAGGCTTCCAGTATCCGTAGTTTCAGGTGCTGCACATCTCGTATCTTCACACCATAGACGATTGCCTTCAGATGACCCCAAAGATAAAAGTCTAAGGGGGTCAGATCGGGAGACCTCGGGGGCCATTCGACTGGCCCACGACGACCAATCCACTTTTCAGGAAACTGTTCATCTAGGAATGCTCGGACCTGACACCCATAATGTGGTGGTGCACCATCTTGCTGGAAAAACTCAGGGAACGTGCCAGCTTCAGTGCATAAAGAGGGAAACACATCATCATGTAGCAATTTCAAATATCCAGTGGCCTTGAGGTTTCCATTGATGAAGAATGGCCCCACTGTCTTTGTACCCCATATACCACACCATACCATCACTTTTTTTGTTCCAACAGTCTTGGAGGGATCTATCCAATGTGGCTTAGTTTGTATATACAGTAGTGAGTTGTGAGCAGCAATTGTGAGAAATGTAATTCTATTTACACTGACTGAATAGTAGTAAGTTATGAACAGTGCAAAGTAGAGTTAGACAGAGTAATGTATTCAGTTCAGTGTGTGTGTGTGTGTGTGAGAGAGAGAGAGAGAGAGAGAGAGACAGAGAGATCGGGTGGAGGCAGAGCTGTGGGGAAAAGGCTGTTCCTGAACCTGGATCATTTCATCATATTCAGAGTTATAAACAATATTTACAGAAATATAATATAGAAATATTATTTTTAAAAAGTAAACATCAACATATAATTTAAAGAGCATGGATCCCTTCACGTTCAACCAGCAGATGACTTTCAGATGTTGTTTGGTGAAAACTAGGAGTCTCGTTATTCATTTAAAAATATTTTATTAAACTTTTTGAACATCATTTAAAAATGTGAACATTCTGCTGGTCAGCTTGTCACGATATTTGTATAATGACCCCAAATAACAGAATAGAAAAATGTTTGGAAAATGGATAAAAAATAACTTTACTACAATATTCATTTATTTTAAGCATCTGAGCTTCTCTGTGTCAGGACGAGAGGAAGGAAAAAGAAATGATGAAGGGAGTAAAATAGGATCGAGAAAAAAAGAAAAGTAAGAAAAGTGCCTCCTGATGCATTTTTGTTTATTCCAAACTCTTTTTTCTAATGCAAAGGTATTTAAATAATGCAACAACAAAAAAGAACAGACCAAATGATTGCCTACAGTGATGAAGGAAGTGATTGTGATTTAACGTGAAAAGTGAAATAAATCAGAACAGATTCTTATTCATCTTTAATGAGGATGAAAGAAAATGACAATCATATGCATGTAAACATGTGCAGGCATAGTGTGTGTACAAACACTCCCCTCATCTCTGTCTGTGTGTGTGTGTGTGTGTGTGTGTGTGTTCAACTCTCTCAAGCACACACATGCTCTTCATTATTCACCATCTGGTTCCACCAAAGTGATAAGCTTGTACTGACGCTCTCACACCAAACGCCTCAAGGAGAAACATGTAGCGTTAACACATACACATGCACAATTAAATACACACAGTCCGGTCCATAAGTATTTGGACAGTGAGACAGTGTTGGGGGGGGGGGGGGTGCCTCTGTACTCCACCACAATGACATGTAGACCTTTCAGTTTGCAGCTTCACAAGGTTTTCCTTGTGAGACTGAGGCCAGGAGGAACCGTGATTTTAATGTATGAGCCTGTACAGAACTGAAACATGATTAACTTGCACCAGAATGATTGGAAGAGAAGAACATGGAAATGGAAAGGAAGGACCATGATCTTAAGCGTACCACATCATGCTCAGACATAGCGTGGGCGGAGTTATGGCGTGGGCATGTACGGCTGCAGTGGAACTGGCTCACTGATGTTCAGAAATGCATAGAGTTCTACTATCTGCTCAGATTCACTCAAACGCTCCAGAACTGATAGGACTGATAGGCCTTCACAGGACAGATGGATGTTGTTGTTAGTCTTTCGGCTGCTCCCATTCAGGGGTCTCCACAGGGACATTTGGTCTGCGCATACAAGCTTGGCACAGGTTTTACTCTGGATGTTCGTCCTGACAAAAACCTCCCATTTTACACGGGCTTGGGACTGGCACTGCATCCAGTGGCTGGGAACCAAACCTGGGCCTTTTGCATGGCAAGAGAAACACCTAGCTGAGCCACCAGTGCCCCCTTCACAGTACAAATGAAACAAAACACAATTTTCATCAATTCAATTCTATTAAACTTTATTTATATAGCGCTTTTAACAATGTTCATTGTATCAAAGCAGCTTCACAAAATGAAAAGAAAACTGATGGAAGTGTGTATGAGTGAGAAAAATATGCCTAGATAATCATAATTTATGTAATAATAATTATAATTGTCTCTGGATGCCTCAGGATCCTTGCAGGGTTGGCATCTGTACTACTGTTCTACTGAAGCTGGCAAGATCTCCTGATGCCTCGGGATGGGTAGAGAAATAAAGAGCAGGTGGAGAGAATTAGCGTGGTTGCCATTCAGGATAGATGTACTGGAGTATGAGGTAAAGAAATTAATTATGTGTATGCCAGATTAAAGAGATGCGTCTTGAGTCTACTTTTAAATTGGGAAACTGTGTCTGAGCCCCGAACACTGTCAGGAAGGCTATTCCAAAGCTTTGGAGCTAAATATGAAAAAGCCCTACCTCCTTTTGTAGATTTTGATATTCTGGGAACTACCAGTAGTCCGGAGTTTTCTGATCTTAAGGAGCGTGGTGGATTGTAGCGTATCAGAAGACTGGTTAGGTATGTGGGAGCTAGACCGTTTAGAGCCTTGTACGTAAGTAATGCTATTTTGTAATTAATTCTAAACTGAACAGGTAGCCAGTGCAGGGATGATAATATTGGGGTTATATGATCATATTTTCTGGATCTAGTGAGAACCCTGGCGGCTGCATTTTGGACTAACTGTAGCTTGTTAATTGAGGATGCAGGACAGCCACCCAGTAATGCATTACAGTAGTCCAGTCTGGAGGTCATGAATGCATGAACCAGCTTTTCTGCATCAGATACAGATAAAATGTTCTAAGGTGGAAAAAGGCTGTTCTTGTGCCATAAGAAATATGATTTTCAAAGGATAAGTTACTGTCTAATATTACTCCCAGGTCTTTCACTGTCGAGCTGATGGTAACAGTACATCCTTCTAAACGCAGGCTGAATTGTGAGAGCTGGTGTCTACTGGTTTTTGGGCCAATAAGTAATATCTCTGTCTTATCTGAATTTAGTAAAAGAAAATTACCGGTCATCCAATCTTTTATGTCCTGGACACACTCAGTTAGTTTAGCCAATTTGGGTATTTCATCTGGTTTTGTGGAGATGTATAACTGAGTATCATCAGCATAACAATGGAAACTAATCCCATGTCTTCTAATGTATATGGAAAACAGCAGAGGTCCTAAAACTGACCCTTGTGGGACCCCATATTTCACTGGCATTACACCAGACTGTTCTCCATTCAGATCTACAAAATGGAATCGATCAGACAGGTAGGATCTAAACCATTTTAACGCTTGTCCCTGAATACCAATGTGATTTTGTAAGCGATCTATGAGAATATCATGATCTATAGTGTCGAATGCAGCACTAAGATCAAGTAAGACTAGTATCAAGATGCAGCCTTGGTCCGAAGCTAAAAACAAGTCATTTGCGATTTTAACTAGTGCAGTTTCTGTACTATGATGGGGCCTGAAACCTGACTGAAATTCCTCGAGGATATCGTTTTCCTGCAAGAATGTGCATATTTGGACTGATACTATCTTTTCTAATATCTTTGATATAAACGGAAGGTTTGAAATTGGTCCGTAATTTATTATATCATTTGGGTCTAAATTAGATTTTTTTAAAGAAGAGGCTTAATAACTGCCAACTTGAAAGGTTTAGGGACATGACCTAGATATAATGAAGAGTTGATAATGTTTAGAAGCGGCGCTCCAGTTATATTTATCACTTCTTTTAAAAATCCAGTTGGGATTGGATCTAACAAGCACGCTGTTGATTTAGCCGAGGTGATGAGTTTATACAGCTCTTCCTGTCCTACACCTGTTAAGCACTGAAAATCTAATTGTGAAGCTTTAGACTGAACTGGATCATGAGCTGCTGTCAGAGGTTGAACCTCCATTATTTTCCACTAAAGACTTACAGTGGGCCTGGAGAGCTCCCAGAGAGCTCAGGTTATAAGGAAGTGAACACTCTGGTTCAGGTGCCAACTGATTGCAGGGCAGAATCACATATTTATAATTAAACACCATCAGAAATTTAGAAACTTCAGTCAATGCATTATTTCCATCCAGAGTTGCATTATTTTTTGCCTGGAATCTTGTATTGATGATGGGAGGTTTGAACTGCTCCATAAAGTCTTCTCCAGCACGTCCCAAAGGCTTTCACTGAAGCAACCCCAAATCATCACACTGCCTCCGGAGGCTTGTACAGTGGCCACTATGCATGATGGGTGCATGATCACTTCATGCGTTTCCCTTTTCCCTTCATACGTCTCCCACACGACTGTGTAAGAAATGAGAAGCTCCTCAGTGCATCAGTTAGAGTTAAAGACCTGATGCAGCTGAAACCTATCACTGCAGTAATTATACAAGGCCTCTTAAGTATTCGCATTAAGTCACATTTTCCCAGTGTGTGTTAAATAAGTGACAAACTCACACAGTTGTGATGCTTTAATAATGTTTGCTTTAAGCCAGAATGTAAGACTCAATAGTTCCAAAATCTGAATTGTGGTTACGAAGCTGAACTTAGTGAATGTTGTGCTGTGCTAACTAAATCCAACTGGTTTTAAAGTGTGTGTATGAGTGTGTGTTCGTGTGTGTAGGGGGCAAAGGTGTAGTGTGGAATTTGTATTAAATTCAGGCACCAAATTGCTTCCAGTCCTCCCCAAATACCACTTTAAATCTCTCTCTCCCTCTCTCTCACACACACACACACACACACACTTTCCTCCATTTGACAAGATGATGTTATGATTATTCCCAGCTGATTGGTTCAAGGAGGCATTTGTGCTTAAAGTTATGTGAGCGTCCACCTGCACGCACACGCACACACACACACACACAGAGAGAGAGAGAGAGCGCAAAAAATGAAAATACAAAGGTATCTAATAATTTATTCTGGTGTGGGATTAAACAGTCAGTGGTCACGGCAATAAAAATAGTGAGAGATGAAAGCTTATCACTCACACACACACACACACACACACACACACACACACACGATGTGAGGAGAGGGACACTTTCTCTCCAGTCAGTTTCTTTATAGCAACAAAACACAATATTCATATTTACAGCACCAGTGCAGGTGGATGGTTGCCAGGCAACAGGAACTCACCAGCCAATCAGGAAGCAGATGTACATATCAGCACACTAAAGTAGCACATGGATGTCAGTAAGCGAGTAGAGAGGAAATCTAGAACCAACCGCAGGTCTAGACCGTTGTTAAAACTCCTGACACCTGGAGTCGGAAACTCCAGAAATCAACTGACATTTGGAAAATAATATTCTGAAACAGAACTCGACTTTTGAACTTTTTCAAATGTGAAGATGCTTAAAAGAGGGGATCTAGAAACCAAGCAGCTGAAAATCAGCATTCAAGAACTTAAATAAAATTCTCTAGAACTAGATCTAGAATTCAGATATCACAAAATGTACAGTAAGCTTGGACTCAGTTTCAACATGAGCGAGTACACAAAGCGTTCTAGAACCCTGACACCTTCAGCTGTGTTCCACAAGCTCAGTGATCTTTGAAAGATAATCTGAACACCATATGGTGCTGTAAAGAAATTCAAAACTTGACTTTGTCGTGGACTTTAGCTGGTCATCTACAGCAGAATTCACAACATGCTCCAAATCTCTGCCATTTTAAAGCTGTTCTAGAACTCAGTTGACTTAGTTGACATTCTAGAGAGCATTCTAGGGTACATCGCACATTCTGAATGTGTTCCAGAACTCACCTGACGTTGCAAAAAACTATTTAGCGACCTAAAAACTAGAGCCCTAGCCTGTTAATTACATCTAGGTCCATATATATAGATATATATATATACAGTATAGTTTCTTTTTTTTTTTGCTTTTAGAATTCATCTGGATTTCTATACATGTTCACACATTGCAATGGTGTTATAGAACGTAAGTGACATCTAGAAGTTTTACAAGAACTTTGCTGTTTCTTAAAATGGTTTGAAAAACAGGTTATTTCTGCAAATTGTCCAAGACTTCGGGTAAAGGTGTTCCAGAATGTTCCTGAGAACGCAGCAGACCAAGGACCATGACAGATCAGCGTGTGGAGGTGATTAGGAGAAGGAAAGTCTTCTCTGTCTGTTCATGAAGTTCACTCAAGCAGTCTGTACAGTACACACACACACACACACACACACACACACACACACTAAAAGCTTCTTTAAAAAAGTTCTAGAGTTCCATAAGAATGATAGCAATGAATGTTTGAGGTTTGAAACCAAGCAGCACCTGTGTGTGTGTGTGTGTGTGTGTGTGTGTGAGAGAGAGAAATGGTGGTTGTTCCTGCATCAGTCTCGTTCTTTTTAATGGTCCCTTCAGAAGGCTGACCAACAGTCTACACACCCAGGGGTTAAAGGTCAGGCTTCAGGGTTGTGTTCTGCAGCGCTGCACTTGCCCTTTTTCTCCTTGCGCTGGAACTTGCGCAGGCGTCGAGTCCAGATGTCCCTCCACTGTATCACCAGGCTGTTTCTGTCTGCGGTAAGCCCCGCCCTCTCTGCGCTGGCTCCTCCCTCGCCCGAGCCCAGGATGAGGAAGCGTTTCCCCATGTGGATGCGCGGACATTTACACGCCAGGTCCTTCATGTGCACCCACAGCGTGTTCTCGCCTCTCTTCAGGGGCTCGCGGCTCTTATACGCCGACACCAAGCTGATGGAGAACTTCGCCCAGTCACCCACCGTCTCCATGTCCAACACACTCACCAGGA
>CM059207.1:40601503-40616503 GCA_030347435.1 Clarias fuscus
TCGGCCCATAAGGCTGCTTCTGGAATGTTCTCACTGATCATTACTGATGATGGAGGAGCACAGTGAACTGGGAAGTTACAGAGAAACATGTCTGATCTAACTGTGAGGAGCTTCATCATGCAGCAACACAGCAACGCATGACACAACCACATGACGCATGCTACACAACACAACCCACCCACACCAGAAACACCTGGACTACAGGTCTACAGGAGCATCACTACAGAAGAATGCCACAGTGTGGTCATGTCAGTTACTGCAGGTAAGAGGCAGGCAGCTAGGAGTATTTCACTTAAAACTCTCTTCCAGTACTTTTGTTAACCAAAAAATTAGGTGACTGCCATCAAGGTGTTTAAATATCAGGAAATTAAAACTAAAAACTGTCTCATGTTTATTTATTTTTTATCTCAAACCCAAATGGTTTTAATATACAGCAAGACCTAAAGGATTAGCTTGTAGAAAGTCAACCTTCTCAGGCATGAACACCCCAAAATCTCTACAAGAGCAACATCTTAAGAAATGCAGCCGGTCAGTGTTCCTGATCCAAACATGAGAAGAACACCAGGTGAGGATGGGATCACTAAGATCACAGCAGAAACCACTTCTTCTCTGAACTTCACCTAGACACATGTCCATGGTCCTGCTGCGTGCTTGGACAGTATGTTAGGGGCTGTCCCTGTATGGAGCTCTTTAGCTGACACGGCACCGTTATGCCGGGGGCAAATCGAAGGCTGTGTGTGTGTGTGTGTGTGTGTGTGTGTCTGTGTTTTTGGGGATCCAAAGCACACATGTACATCTACCTCACAATGGGTGGAAAATAAAAAGGTTGACTTTTGGAATAGCCTAGTTAAAGTCCAGATTGAGAGTAAATCCTAATGAAATGTTGTAGCTGGAGGTAAAACACGGCTCGTGCTTGAAGGCCGACAGTTGTCAGTTTGTTGGGGCCAAAAGTCTTTCACAAAGCTTTAAGACACTAATAAACACATACAGATAGCCAGTGTTTAATTGCGGTCTTTTACACAACACTGTAGATTATTTAATGTCTTTTCACTGCAAAAAAATGAAATCTTAGCAAATTAAATATTCTTTTCTCTAGAACGCCAATTCTTTCTAGAACTTTATAAACAAGTTTACAGTAAAAAAAATGTAAGACTAATAAGTTGATTTGTAGTCTAAATCTGTAAGTGATTTTTTTTTTTCTTGTTCTATTGGTAGGGAATTTTACTTCTTTCAAAAAACCTATTCATAAAACAAGATTTTTGTTGTTGTTTTTTTGCTCAAAATTGTAAAATAAGCGCAATTTCTTATTTGGTTTGTTGTAATCTTATTTTATGAAGTAATAAAGAGGTTCTCATTCGTGGCGTAGTGGTGTAGGGGTGTAGTGGTGTAGGGGTGTAGTGGCGTAGTGGTGTAGTGTTGTAGTGACGTAGGGGTGTAGTGGCATAGGGGTGTAGTGGTGTAGTGGCGTAGAAAGGTAGGGGTGTAGTGGCGTAGGGTTGTAAGGGTGTAGGGGTATAGTGGCATAGGGGTGTAGGGGTGTAGTGGCGTAGGGGTGTAGTGGCATAGGGGTGTAGTGGTGTAGTGGCGTAGAAAGGTAGGGGTGTAGTGGCGTAGGGTTGTAAGGGTGTAGGGGTATAGTGGCATAGGGGTGTAGGGGTGTAGTGGCGTAGGGGTGTAGTGGCATAGGGGTGTAGTGGTGTAGTGGCGTAGAAAGGTAGGGGTGTAGTGGCGTAGGGTTGTAAGGGTGTAGGGGTGGAGTGGTGTAGGAGTGTAGTGGTGTCGTGGCGTAGTGGCATTGGGGTGTAGTGGCGTAGGGGTGTAGTGGCGTAGTGGTGTAGGGGTGTAGGGGTGGAGTGGTGTCGTGGTGTAGTGGTGTAGTGGCGTAGGGGTGTAGTGGGGTAGGGGTGTAGGGGTATAGTGGCGTAGGGGTGTAGTGGTGTAGGGGTGTAGTGGTGTAGTTTTGTAGGGGTGGAGTGGTGGAGTGGTGTAGGGGTGTCGTGGTGTAGTGGCGTAGGGGTGTAGTGGGGTATGGGTGTAGGGGTATAGTGGCGTAGGGGTGTAGTGGTGTAGGGGTGTAGTGGTGTAGTGGTGTAGTTTTGTAGGGGTGGAGTGGTGGAGTGGTGTAGGGGTGTCGTGGTGTAGTGGCGTAGGGGTGTAGTGGTGTCATGGTGTAGTGGCGTAGGGGTGTAGTAGGGTAGGGGTGTAGGGGTATAGTGGCGTAGGGGTGTAGGGGTATAGTGGCGTAGGGGTGTAGGGGTGTAGTGGCGTAGTGACTTAGGGGTATAGTGGTGTAGGGGTGTAGGGGTGTAGTGGTGTAGGGGTTAGCACTGCTGCCTCGCACCTCCGGGTTCTGGATGTGATTCCCGCGTTGAGTCCGTTTGGGTGGAGTTTGTGTGTTTACCTCTGGTTAGTGTTTTTCCTCCCACAATTCAAAGACACACAGATTAGGCTTTTCTAATGGTGTTTCCAAAATGCCCATAGAGTGTGAGTGTTGACCTGAGGTCCTACCATGGTCATACAAATGGAAATAAATACACCGGCCTCCACCTGTTAGACTACAGAGGGTCCTACATGGATGGATGGATGGATGGATGGATGGATGGATGGATGTTCTCTTTGCGAAGATATTTTCTGCAGTATATAATTAAGTAACATTTAAATATTAAATGCAAACTTGGTTAATTATTTTGATAAAATGATTTATAATGATTAAGGCTAAAGTTATTTAATGCTAGTATGTTAAATAATAAATCATGTTAGTTAAGTGTACCTGCATTTAAAGCATTTACACAGTACACACTCTGTTCTGTCTCTTTAGTGTTACTAAAAATAACCATGTAGTTTATTTCCTGCTAAGAAACGCTTCCTTAAACATAAATTCTGTCACTGAGAAATCTGTTCTATATAAATCATTAAATATTAAAAATGTAGGCAAGTATTTTCTCTTTCAACAACCAATACATCCAAAAGAAACATGATTTGTGATGCTGTACTACATAACCAGAATTATTCCATTTACTCGACAAATATAATGTAATGTCATGACTAAATGTCTGTCATATGTCTCTTCAGTCTAATTGAGGGTAATTAAATGCCTTGATTCGTCCTCAGGTTTCCATGGCAACAAAGTTATCCGTGCACTGTTTGAGTTTCACTTCCTGTTTTTGGTCTGGTCTCTACCCAGGTGTAGTCATGAGTTCATTTCCTCGATAGTTTCCACCTGTTTTTTGTCACCTGTGAACCTGCACTGTTGACGTGCTGTGTTTCGACAGTGGTGTGTGTGTGGGTGTGTGTGTGTGAGAGGAAACGTTTCCGTGTCTTTAGCTACATTGACATTATACACGTTAAGGACTGAGACTGTTGAGCCACTGGTTGTCCATATGGAGTTACTTTAAATGAGTTAGTTCCTATTAGCAGCTCTACAGGAAATGGTAGTGTAATTGCAAGAGCTAAAGTCAACAGGCTGAGGCTAGTGCAAACCGCCTGGAGGGTGTGTGTGTGTGTGTGTGTGTGCGCGTGTGTGTGCTTGTGTGTGCCTGCCACAGACTCTGGACCCATTGAAAGCCTAATATACCAGGCCCCCGACCTTGACCATGCCAACACATTTTAACACTACAGCAGATTTAGGCGCTGGCAGTCACTCAGGGGCCCCGGGAATCATCATTAAACCCCGCCCCCAACCCCCTACACACGGTGTGTGTGTGTGTGTCTTGTTAGTGTCACACATTCTTTACTTTAATAAACACTTCATGAGGTGTGTGTGTGAGAGCGAGAGATCTCCTTTAAAATATGATTAATGAGTCCAATCAAGGGGCCTCCGAGTGGCGCAGTGGTTAAAGCGCTCGCCCTATCATCCGGAGATCGCTAGTTCGAATCCCGGGTGGTGCTGGTGCAGCCGGAGGTCTAGAGAGAGCTGATTGGCCGAGCTCTCTCAGATGGCTGATTGGCCGAGCTCTCTCAGAGGGGAGGGAAGAGAGGTACTTAGTGCTCCCACATTAATCACGACTCTACAGCCAACCAGGGGCGTCTGTGAGCTCACGTAAGCGGAAGGAGCGGATAGCGCTGTCCTCCGAGTGTGTGACTCCGCCCAACGGTGCGTGTGTGTGCGCGAGCGAGCAGACCGAAAAGATGCGGTCGGCTGGCGTCACGGAGGAAACACGCGATAGTCTTCGGCCCTCCCTACTGAGTGGTAGTAGTAGCCTTAATGTGGAGCCCCCTAGTGACTGGGAGGAATTGGACACGACTAAATTAGGGAGAAAATCGGGGAAAAATGCAAAAAAAAAAAAAAAAAAATGAGTCCAATCAATCTAATTAGCCTTGTTAATAAGATCAAACCATTCACACACACACACACACACACACAGTACATCTCTGTGTTTCTGTCATCTATATTGCACAGCAAGGTTTAATTTGATTGTTTAATTTATTCATTAACCTTTGGATCCAAATGTCTCAAATTTTAATCTCTCTCTCTCTGTGTGTCTCTGTCTTTCTCTCTCCCGTCTCTCTCTCTCTATCTCTCTCACTCTCTGTCTCTGTCTCTTTATCTCTCTCTAACTGTCTGTCTCACTCCCTCTGTCTCTCTCTGTCTCTCTGGAATGCTGCGCTAATATTCCAGGTTTTCACAGCAATCAATGATCAAGTTGTAACATGAATTATTCAGAATTAAATTCCATTTGTTCCTTTACTATTTGAAGCTGTGTGTGTGTGTGTGTGTGTGTGTGTGTGTGTGTGTATATACAGTAGATGTGTCAGATTTAGGACTCACGCAAACACTCATTAGCTTCTTTGTACGTGGCACGCTGCCATGGACGGTCGTAGTGGAAAGGTTTGCATCGGTCACACTCTGGTCCTTCTGTGTTGTGTTTGCAATCACACACCATCTTTCCTTCTTTGTCCTTGGTACACTTGTGGGCGTGGCCATTGCACTTACACCTGCCACCCACCTGGAAATCTGACACTGCATAAAAGTAGGCAGGTTCTCGCATATCTTTGCTCATTTTTGGGCGGTGAAAGGTCACGCGTATGTCTGTGACTGTGACCCAATCCTGGAGAACTGGGCTGGAGACAAAGTTTGATCTTGAAGGTCGTCCCTCCAGTGTGCTGAACACGAGGAAGGCATTGTTGATGTCAGCACTGTGGAGCATTTCCATGCACAGTGGCTCCTGCTCGTTGAGTTTGGTGAGTTCCGCCCGGTTCGGGCGATCGTAAACTCGTCGGCACTGGGAAGAATAAAACTGTAACGGCGTCCAGCTACGTCCGTAGTCCATGCTTTTATAGATAGCCATTGAATCCGGTTTCTCAGAACAGAACTGTAAGCTAACATATGTGATTTCAAATTTTTTTCCTAACGAAATAGTCAGTGTGACGTTGTACGGCATCGTCCGGAGTGTCTCTGACTGCCAGCAGGTGCGGTTCTGGGCGGAGTTTAGATCAGTCAGATGGGTGCGGTCACAGCTGCGATGGCCACAGAAGCTCGATACAGTCACTTCCTGTCCGAATGCTGCGTTAACGAACTCCGGGATGCAGTAGCGGGCGGAGCCTGACTCGCTGTAGCAGGGGTCAGTGGGTGATGTTTGCACAGAGAAAGGGTTTGTATCATGGGCGGTGACATCCAGAAACATTGAAGCCACTCCCACCAACCAGTAGGCCAATAGAAGCTCAGAAAGGTCTTTCATGTTGAAGATGACATAAAGTATCTGAAAAGAAGAGGAGGTCGGGTTAAGAATAAACCTATAGGAGTGCAGATCTGCGGCAGGGGCGTGGTCTGCTGTGTGTGGGTGTGGTCTCTGCAGCAGTGGTTCAGGACAATCCCACAAGTCTTTGCTTCGGGAATGTTTGCAATTCCTGTAAAAAGAATTAATATTTTCAAGAAGAAGATCCACTGCGCATTGAATTCAACACTCACGCAGACTTAATATTTATATTTCAGACTCAGTTAAAGTTCATCAGGTTTAAATGTGTGAATCAGATGATAGAGTTGAATTTAAGCCTCACATTTCTACAGAAAGAGTGACAAACCGTGAAAGTGCACTAAAGAGCTTCACTTTAGACCTGTCACTGCGTCTGTGTGTGAGTTAGACATGTGAGTGTGTGTGTGCTGCATATCAATGCGAGCGAGGGGCCACTTTTATTTCTGCACATGCAGTCGGCGGGGAAGTGCATCTTTAAAAGAAAGCAGCAGACTGACCTGAACATCAACACATCTCAGAGCAACGGCATGAAGTAGCAGCACATGTGCTCTCCTGTTCGCAGACTGACTGAAGAGGACACTAATGTGTGACGCTCTTTAGTGTGTCAGGAGTACCTGATCATCCAGTACGATGGCCTCAGCCCCTTTAACTACCCTTCACTTGTTGGTATTTGAATGTACAGTCGTCGCCAAATGTTTTGAGAATGACACAAATATTAGTTTTCACAGTTTGCTGCTAAACTGCTTTTAGATCTTTGTTTCAGTTGTTTGTCTGATGTACTGAAATATAACTACAAGCACTTCAGACGTTTCAAAGGCTTTAATCGACAATTACATGACATTTATGCAAAGAGTCAGTATTTGCAGTGTTGGCGCTTCTTTGTCAGGACCTCTGCAATTCGACTGGGCTGCTCTCAATCAACTTCTGGGCCAAATCCTGACTGATAGCAACCCATTCTTTCATAATCACTTCTTGGAGTTTGTCAGAATTAGTGGGTTTTTGTTTGTCCACCTGCCTCTTGAGGATTGACCACAAGTTCTCAATGGGATTAAGATCTGGGGAGTTTCCAGGCCATGGACCCAAAATTTCAACGTTCTGGTCCCCGAGCCACTTAGTTATCACTTTTGCCTTATGGCACGGTGCTCCATCGTGCTGGAAAATGCATTGTTCTTCACCAAACTGTTGTTGGATTGTTGGAAGAAGTTGCTGTTGGAGGGTGTTTTGGTACCATTCTTTATTCATGGCTGTGTTTTTGGGCAAAATTGTGAGTGAGCCCACTCCCTTGGATGAGAAGCAACCCCACACATGAATGGTCTCAGGATGCTTTACTGTTGGCATGACACAGGACTGATGGTAGCGCTCACCTTTTCTTCTCCGGACAAGCCTTTTTCCAGATGCCCCAAACAATTGGAAAGAGGCTTCATCCGAGAATATGACTTTGCCCCAGTCCTCAGCAGTCCATTCGCCATACTTTTTGCAGAAGATCAATCTGTCACTGATGTTTTTTTTGGAGAGAAGTGGCTTCTTTGCTGCCCTTCTTGACACCAGGCCATCTTCCAAAAGTCTTCACCTCACTGTGCGTGCAGATGCGCTCACACCTGCCTGCTGCCATTCCTGAGCAGCTCTGCACTGGTGGCACTCCGATCCCGCAGCTGAATCCTCTTTAGGAGACGATCCTGGCGCTTGCTGGACTTTCTTGGACGCCCTGAAGCTTTCTTAACAAGAATTGAACCTCTTTCCTTGAAGTTCTTGATGATCCTATAAATTGTTGATTTAGGTGCAATCTTTTTTATGCAACGCAATGATGGCTGCATGCGTTTCTTTGCAGGTCACCATGGTTAACAATGAAAGAACAATGATTTCAAGCATCACCCTCCTTTTAACATGTCAAGTCTGCCATTCTAACCCAATCAGTCTGACATAATGATCTCCAGCCTTGTGCTCGTCAACATTCTCACCTGAGTTAACAAGACGATTACTGAAATGATCTCAGCAGCTCCTTTAATGACAGCAATGAAATGCAGTGGAAAGTTTTTTTTCGGGATTAAGTTCATTTTCATGGCAAAGAAGGACTATGCAATTCATCTGATCATTCTTCATAACATTCTGGAGTATATGCAAATTGCTATTATAAAAACATAAGCAGCAACTTTTCCAATTTCCAATATTTATGTAATTCTCAAAACTTTTGGCCACGACTGTACAGTATATATTGTTGTTGGTTTTTCAACTGCTCCTGGTAAGAGGTCATCACCACAGCAGACTCTCTGTCTGCACACAAGCATACAGATTTTACACCGGATGCCCTTCCTGATGCGACCCTTCCGTTTTATCCGGGCTTGGTACCGGTATTGTACCCGGTGGCTGGGGTTTGGGCTCTGGCTGGGAATCGAACCTGGGCGATTTGGTGATACAAACAGAACTGTCTCCACTTTGGTACAAAATAACCTTGTAATATATAATTATAATTAGATTGTTCAGAATTGAAAGAAATATGTATTTATTTATTTATTTATTATCCAAATTAGCAAAACAATAAATTTCATCCAGTACAAATGATTTTTTTTCTTATTTTCTTTTACCTGTCTCATCTGAATCTGATGTGTGTCACGGTAGCAGAGCTACTGCTAGGTTCACCGTCTCCACCTTCATTTAAAAAAAGAGGAAAAAAGTTTTAAGCCTCACAAATGGGCAGACATCATTTTCTAAGATGATTCTAAAAAATGAAAACAGTAATAACTATATTATGAGAAAATATTTTTAGAAAAATCAGACTTTATGACTCATTTTTGTTGGTCTGCACTATAGTTCCTGTCTCGATGATCCCTTCCTACCTATATAAAATAATGTCATTTTTTTACTTACTAAAATACTTTTGCAAGTTTACAGTAAATAATATTAATGCCTTTTATGATCATTATTATAGGGGCACAACATTTAATATTTGCAAGCAGTTCAATACTTGCAAAGTAAAAACTACAGATAATTTACAGATGAACCCGAGCTGCACTTGAAGCCGTGAGTTGACAGCATTGATTGCATGTTCTTTCCCTTTCAGCTCCACCTGACCGCTTTTTCTGAGAACATAGCGTAACGATGCCAGTCAAGACTAATGGAATCAGTTTAATGAACAGATGAATATTTTTATTCATATTTAATTAACTAACTGAATGTCGTTTTTGTAAATCATCATTTTAGTACTTTGGCTTGGCAATAATATACAAAATATATATTGATAATTACAACAAAAAACACATGGCTGCCTGGCAGCAAGATAAATCAGTTGGGAATTCTTTCAGTGCCCCTGATAGCCAGTCTGGACCTAGTTCACATCCATAATTACAGAAATAAGTACATTTTCACAGACTCGTCCTCTGAAACAACCATATGTCCATACATCCTTACACAATCTAGGTCAAATATGTCATATTTGTGCGAGCGCTCATTCATTTCAAACAATGTGCTGTATATATCAGATCTAGGAACACTTGCAAAAGTGACTCAGATACAATCAGATTTGTACATTCCACACCTGATCGTCTACTGAAAGCCAAGAACAACTAATTAAACAAGTGCTGCTTGGTTGGAATCAAAGTCTGCACCCACGCTGGCCCTTTCTGGATAAGACTGGACAGGCGTGACTTAAGGGTACAGCCATAACATGACTTAATGATTTCAGGATGAGTCTCTGAATATCCTCGAGTTGCACAGACACTAAACCCATCTGTGTACAGACCTGAAGATAGAAGTTCACAGATGTTCACCACACAATCTGAGGGACCTTGAAAGGATGTGCCATGAGAAGTGGCTTAAACTGCCCAAAGGCTCATAAGAAGACTTGGAGCTGTAATTGCTTTCAAAAGGGCTTCCACAAGGTGCTTTTTCATTTGTAAAAAGTTTTTTTATTTTATTTAAACAAATCTTTTTGAAGCATAGTCTTTATAAAAAATTCACCAGTTCACGGCAGAAACACGTTTTAAACGGTGTGAGTGTGTCAGACCTTAACATGTCTTTAATAAACACGTTCCCTCAGGAGTGAAACCTCTCCTTCTGAACACATGGTGATGTGACTATACCCTTACTGTTGTATGGATCATCATGAAGTGTATGTGTGAGAGAGAGTAGAGAGTGAGATGATAATGAACTCTAACACAGCATCAGTCAGTGAGGGACAGAGCAAGTGTTTGGGTATGAGAGGCGCTCACACTGCCGAGTGCAGGCAAGTCAAACACTTCAGTAACACTTTCAGTCAGAATTCATTCGGTTTATGATTCATCAAGTAGGGTTTCTTTTTTTTTCCCCGGGTACTTTTCATAACAAATGTATGCTTGTGCTAGCTTTTATTTATTATTCCTGCAGTGAAATGTGAAACTCATTGTGGAACGCATTGTTTTTGGCCCTATAATTCAGTAAACCTGGGAAAGGTTATGTGATCATGGCCCTGGAGAACCCCCTGTCTTGGACATTTTATTGTTTTCTCAACCTCTACCACACCTGGATTAACTCTGTAACACTTATCCGGTCCGGGTTCATGGAAGCCCTTGAGCCTATGCCATGGGGACTCCCCAATCCATCGCAAGGCAAACTAGCACTCTCTCACAAACTACAGGCAATTTCATAAAGATCTCTATTTTTTGTGTAACTCGGGTTACAGAATTAATCTGATCGTTACAGTTCTCCCTGTGCCTGGTGGGTTTCCTCCGGGTTCTCCGGTTTCCTCACTCAGTCCAAAAACTTGCACATTGGGCTAATTGTTGTTAATTTGCCAAAGTTCTGAAAAAAGTAGTGAAAGTGTGTGAACGTTGACTGGAGATCCTAGCACGGTCGTTCAAATGGGAATAAATACAGTGGTTATCTTTGTTACAATGGCTTCATGGGCCCTAGATGGACTAACAGTGGTTCCTTAATGGATGGGCAGATAGATGGATGGAATGCGTCCATCATCAAACAGCACACACACACACACACACACACACACACACACATACACGCACAGGTTTTGGCTTGAGACCAAACAAAAGTTCCAACATGGTCAAACTGCCCTATATTCATGCTGTAACACCATCTTTTGTACCCCAAAAAATGAACCACACACACACACACACACACACACACACACACACACACACACACACACCTGGCATGGCCATTACAGATCAGAGAATCTTTAAAATGTGTGAGTGGGAGATCTGAAGCTTGAAACAAGAAACACACTAAAGCGTTCTTTCATACATCAATCCTCTTTTCAAACAACTATTATACAGTGTGAGTTTGTATAAAGGCCAGAAACAAACGGTTCTTTCTTCTTATCTCAGCTGAGATGAAAACAGATATAAAACCAGAGAGATATTGGAAAAGGTGAGTAATAAAACAGAATAAGGGGAGAGAGAGAGAGAGAGAGAGAGAGAGAGAGAGAGAGAGATGAAGTGTGACATGACAAATAAACTGAGATGAAAATCAGAGTGGGGCAGGAAGAGGGACAGAGATGGATTAAGGTGAAGGATGACTGTATCTGGATGACTAAATAAGGAGAAATGTGTTTTCTCTCTCTCCGTGTGTGTGTGTGTGTGTGTGTGTGTGTGTGTGTGTGTGTGTGTGTGTGTGTGTGTGTGTGTGTGTGTTGTGAGAGAGAGGAGAGAGAGAGAGAGAGAGATGAGGTCTGCTGCTGGCAAGTGTAAGTGAAAGGCGTAATTTACCAGAAATGAAATGTAACTTTGTGTGTGTATGTGTGTGACTGTGTCTCATCCACTATCACTCTCCCAAATACACACACTCCTTCACCCACCAACCCTGAGAGAGTGCATGTGTGTGTGTGTGTGTTTCTGCCTCTGTCAAGTGCTAGTGAACTATGATTACAAAAGCCAAACTAATGACTGATGTCACACACTTTCTTTTATTATTCCAGAGAGAGAGAAAGAGAATAAGAGATAATGACAAATAGAGAGAGAGACTTGAAAGACAGAAAGACACACAGTCAAAGAACAACAAATAGCCAGATGCACCTCGACGTTAGTGTTGGAGTTAAGTGCTGGAAACTGAATTCCCATATTGAAAGCTGTGCTCGCTGAAAGGACTCTGATTTCCTCTCGTTTACCAGGAAAGCTAAAGGCACAGAGTACGCCTTTTCATCACCCCAGGGGTTTTTCCATATCCTTTCAGCCTGGTGCCACTCCCCCACTAAGCACAGCTTACCCTCTGTCACTTCCCAGGACACGGCCGATGGGATCCCTGTCGCTCGCAGCGCGGGTTGTTCTATTCAAAAGAATGATGGACACTTCCGCCTATGTATCGACTACAGGAGCTTGTCCATAGGCGTTACACTTCCACACGACACATTCCATTTTATGGTCATCTGCATTTGAGGAATCATTCAACATTTCCACTTTCATTCCATTTCAACAATCGTTCATGATTCCTCACAGTTTTAGAGACACCATGAATAGTTCGAGTTGCAGTGTTGTGTACTATTTGCCTCATGTTTTTTCCAAACCACTGTCGACAAAGTCTCATTCCTGATGACATCATCATTCATTTAGTCTCAGAGGAGATGCAGGCAGGCCTAACAAGTGTTCAGAAGACACAAGAATTCTTGGAAAAGAAACAACGGTCAGCACATGGGCACCATATGTTGTTATGATGTTTATATGATGTTTGCTCCCATTACAAGTCACCAGAGCAGATCATTCACACATTTCAGTTTTTCCATCCTTCCTGACATAATCCTCTCATTTTTTACCCAGGCTTGGGACCGGCACTAAGGGTGCTCTGCAACCTCAGTAGCTAGGTGAGGCATGACAGCTGGGATACCAAGAAGCCGGGTCTTCGGCATGGCATGTGAGAAATCGAACACTGAGCCACCAATGCCTTCAAGAATTCCATCGTATCCACAGGGAGTTATAGTTCTGGTCTGTCAGTTCATATTGCTAATTCATTAATGGCTTTGCTGCAATGCCATTCATTCCTTAAGAGTATACTGGAAATACAGGGAGAGATGTGTGCAAAACGGTTTAAATCTCAGTCCCGTTATCACTCTTTTTGATCCACTCATTCCCACAATTATTCTTCTTTACACTATCGTGTAATTTTCTGAATGTTTTAATTAATTAAATCAATTAATTAAAATTCTAAGAAAGTTAGTAATTTAATTTTCTGTGACCCTGACTTGTTAGAGCAGTTACAAATGAATGAATGAAAATAGCAAAGCTTGAGCACCGTATATGCTCTCATGTTAACATCAACCTTTCTTTCTTTAACATGCTTTGTAATTAACCAGCAGCTCCCACTTGCATGAAAGCAAAAAGTGTCCACCCCAGGACGTTATTTATTGTTGTTGGGTGCCATAGGATACCACTTAGGATGCAGCAGGTCATCATCAGTATTCAAGAACAACGTATTTATATTTTGACTAATTATTAGTAATATTTGATTCAAGATTCAAAGAACTTTATTATTCCCAGAGGGAAATTGCTTAATTTGTGAGATGTTTCCGCCCTTGATGGACTAATGGACAGCATTAGGGATTTTCACTGCCATATCCTGAGTTTGGTTCCCAGTCAGGGAACCAGCCTCAGTTACAGAGCGGCGCATGGATAGACTGCATGGTGGGATAATGAAATCCCCTAACCTGATGTTACAAAAACGAATCAAAAACTAAATTGATGGCCTGGGCATGACTCAGACTCTGGTCGCTACAGTGCGGCATCGCATGCTGACCACGGAATATTTTTTTTTATGAGGGGTTATTTGCATTTTTTTTTATTTGAGTCCTTCATTTACATTTCTCTCAAATTCAGTTTATCAAAGACATTACAACTTTCAAAAAGCACCGTTGTCCTGATGTTTATCACAACATTGCAACTAACTTACAACAATCATCCCATGTTAAGGTTCCTGCTGGGATAGGTTTAAACTCACACTATATCATTTTAGAATTATTAACCATCATACAGAATCATCTCTCAGAGAGGCATCCATTCTGCACAACACAATACCATGAAGGACACTAAGCAATGAGCAACGTCTAGAGAGAGATGAAAACATTCTTATGTATTTTTTGTGAATTCTGTCAGCAAAAGATGATTCCTTGTTGATTGCTCTTTCTTTACTCTTTCTTTTCTCACTCATTTTTTTCATCCCCTCTTTCAGGCCAGATTATTCTTTCAGAACTTCTAGATTAGAATAACACCAAGTAGTGAAAGAAGGCAGAGTGGGACAGAGAGGTTGAGAGGGTGTTTGGAAATTCACAAAGTAACCCACAAACACACACATATACACACTCCAATTCATAGGATGCTCTCAATATGGGAAAATACGGTTTTACAGTAATGGTAAAAAGAAAGTGCACCCCTCTTTAAGTTGTATATCGTATGTTGTATTTACTCATCAGATGAAATAACAGTAGTCATCCTAATCAGCTCCTACAAACACACACACAACATAAAATCTCAATGTGTTCATTTCCCCCCCCCCCCCCAAAAAAAAAGTCAACGCACATACATTCATATCTGGGAGCGGTGAGAGAGTAGACTGGTCCTGCTCTTTCCTGGGGGAGGAATGGCACAGACACACCAGGGTGGCATGGTGGCATAGAGGTTAGCACTGTGGCCCCGCACCTCCAGTGCTGAGGGTTTGAGGACTGCATGGAGTTGTCATGTTCTCCTCCCACAGTCCAGTGTTGGACTGATACCCCATCCAGCGTGTACCCCACCTTGAGTCTTGAGTTCCCTGGGATAGGCTCCAGATTCCCTTACCCCTGTACAGGATAAGCACTATACAGAATGAATGAGAGTGTGATTACCCACTTTCATGTGTGGAAAACAACTTCAGACACCCCTCAAGTGGACCATACCATTTCCTGAGCATGCTTTTCCATATTTGGTTCATGCTCATCATGACTGTGGATCCAGTGCGATTCGGACATCGGTTTCTCTGTGCACGCATTTGATCTCCTCACCAATACTGGTGTACATCAGCAAAATGACCTTCTTGGTGTTTCTGATGTTTAATCCTTTTGGTCAGATGTTTCTGGTCTTAAGCATATGGAAGACACTTGAATGTGTTGGCCCCAGTGGTTCTTGTAGGGCACTCCACGGCCTGTAGTGGTCAACACAGTCAAAGACTTTCTTGTCATCAATGAAGCAGGTGGAGGTAGTTAGAATGACACCATACAGCATTTGCCTCAGATTCAGGGCAGATATTAGGGATATGGTCAAAACCTCCATGACCTTACTGGAAGCCAGCCAGATAACTGTTGCATGATCAATTGTTGTACAGGTGTTTGCTGCTCATGAGGAGCACCTCGTTATCG
>CM059207.1:40624003-40641503 GCA_030347435.1 Clarias fuscus
ACACTACTACATCAACACAGACACATACACACACTACTACATCAACACAGACACAGACACACACTACTACATCAATACACACATACACACACTACTGCATCAACACAGACACAGACACACACTACTACATCAACACACACACAGACACACACTACTACATCAACACACACACAGACACACACTACTACATCAACACACACACACACAGACACTACTACATCAATACACACATACACACACTACTACATCAACACACACACAGACACACACTACTACATCAACACACACACACACAGACACTACTACATCAATACACACATACACACACTACTACATCAACACACACACAGACACACACTACTACATCAATACACACACACACACACTACTACATCAACACAGACACAGACACACACACACACACACACTACTACATCAACACACACACATACACACACACACACACACTACTACATCAATACACACACACACACCCTACTACATCAACACACACACACAGAAACTACTACATCAATACACACACACACACCCTACTACATCAACACACACACACAGAAACTACTACATCAATACACACATACACACCCTACTACATCAACACACACACACAGAAACTACTACATCAATACACACATACACACACTACTACATCAATACACACACACACACTACTACATCAACACACACACACACACACTACTACATCAACACACACATTCACAGACTACTACATTAACACACACACACACTAATACATCAATACACACCCTACTACATCAACACACACACAGAAACTACTACATCAATACACACATACACACACTACTACATCAATACACACACACACACTACTACATCAACACACACACACACACACTACTACATCAACACACACATTCACAGACTACTACATTAACACACACACACACTAATACATCAATACACACACTACTGCATTAACACACACATGCACACACACACACACCCTACTACATCAACACACACACACAGAAACTACTACATCAATACACACACACACACCCTACTACATCAACACACACACACAGAAACTACTACATCAATACACACATACACACCCTACTACATCAACACACACACACAGAAACTACTACATCAATACACACATACACACACTACTACATCAATACACACACACACACTACTACATCAACACACACACACACACACTACTACATCAACACACACATTCACAGACTACTACATTAACACACACACACACTAATACATCAATACACACACTACTGCATTAACACACACATGCACACACACACACACCCTACTACATCAACACACACACACAGAAACTACTACATCAATACACACACACACACCCTACTACATCAACACACACACACAGAAACTACTACATCAATACACACATACACACACTACTACATCAATACACACACACACCCTACTACATCAACACACACACACAGAAACTACTACATCAATACACACATACACACACTACTACATCAATACACACACACACACTACTACATCAACACACACACACACACACTACTACATCAACACACACATTCACAGACTACTACATTAACACACACACACACTAATACATCAATACACACCCTACTACATCAACACACACACAGAAACTACTACATCAATACACACATACACACACTACTACATCAATACACACACACACACTACTACATCAACACACACACACACACACTACTACATCAACACACACATTCACAGACTACTACATTAACACACACACACACTAATACATCAATACACACACTACTGCATTAACACACACATGCACACACACACACACCCTACTACATCAACACACACACACAGAAACTACTACATCAATACACACACACACACCCTACTACATCAACACACACACACAGAAACTACTACATCAATACACACACACACACCCTACTACATCAACACACACACACAGAAACTACTACATCAATACACACATACACACCCTACTACATCAACACACACACACAGAAACTACTACATCAATACACACATACACACACTACTACATCAATACACACACACACACTACTACATCAACACACACACACACACACTACTACATCAACACACACATTCACAGACTACTACATTAACACACACACACACTAATACATCAATACACACACACACACTACTACATCAACACACACACACACACACTACTACATCAATACACACATACACACACTACTACATTAACACACACACACACTAATACATCAATACACACACTACTGCATTAACACACACATGCACACACACACACACCCTACTACATCAATACACAGACACACAGTTTCTTTCTGTACAGTTACTAACACGAGTCGTTAGTCACACACACCCTGTTTACTGTGTCACTGCATCAGTATTCTCTCTCTCTCACACACACACACACACACACACACACACACACTGAGAGCCTTACCGGGACCCCTCACGCGCCCGCTCCGCTGGTTCCCTCTCTCCCCCTGTGTGTGTGTGTATGTGTGTGTGTGTGTGTGAGAGAGAGAGAGAGAGCTGGAGCGCGTGCCTCTGTCCTAACCGGTGACGGTGATACATCCGAACATTCACACCGGGGTGTGTTCTGCTCCGGCCGGTACCGCTCCGCCGCTCCAGACCCTGTCCGCCTGTCCGCCCGTGTCCGCCTGTCCCTCTGTCCGTCTGTCCCTCTGTCTGCTCATGGGTCCCGCCTCGCGCGCTCTGAGAAGGGGAGAGAGAGAGAGAGGGAGAGAGGGGGGGTCGTAGACGGGTGTGTGATGGCCGGTGGGGAGGGGGCGTACCCGTCTGATCCGCGCGCACAACCCAGCAGAGCGCCGACCTGTGTGTGCGTGCACGCGATCTCACGATATAAAGTTCCTGCGCAAAGAGAGAACCTTACATTCTGCATATAGGAGTGTGTGTGTGTGTGTGTGTGTGTGTGTGTGTGTGTGTATGTGAGAGAGAGAAAGCCTGTTATTAAGCTTTCACAGTATTTTACTTGGGCAGATGTGTGCAGATGTGCAGTTATGGGTTGTTGCTGTTTCACACATACCGGTTCATGTGTCGACTCCGAATCCGAATAAAATTATTCATTTGATTCCTTTAACTGTCTAGTTCTCTTTATTTATGGCTGCAAATAATTAAAGAAAGCAATAAATAACAGAGTCTGATCCAAGAAAAGAAAAGGAAGGAAGAAAGAAAAGAAAAAAGAAAAAGTCTTACTTATTTAAATATTTATTCATCACTAAAAATACAGAATGAATGGATGAATACACACGTTAATAAGAAGAAAAGAAAGAAAAAATGAATGAGCAAAATGAAGAAAGATATTGCAGGACAAATGAATAGTACATTAAGTGTTTAAATGAAGGAAAGTAAAAATAGGATGGAAAGAGCAAATGAACAAATAAATGGATCAATGAACTGTGCTGAGTGTCCAGCCTGATCCACTCATCCCAGCATTCAGCGGTGAGATCCTGACACTGGAGAGGAGATGCTCATTTATTTCTCTCTGTAGTTAATACAGCGATTTTAACAAATAAAATCACATGTCATGTGACTGAGAGACTGCAAAGCAGTGTGAATTTCTCTGTGCTGGAGATGTGGACAACTTCCAGCTACAACTTCACCTTAGACTGTAACACAACGCTGACACTGGAGGCTCCTTACACTTAATATAAACCTGGGATTTGAACATATATGTTCTAATCATGATCAAGTGATAGATAGATAGATATACATAGATCTCATTTTAAGCACTGGTGTAGTGCATGTGTGTGTGTGTGTGTGTGTGTGTGTGTGTGTGTGTGTGTGTGTGTGTGTAGAGTAGAGTGTGTGTTCTTTTCTGTTCTAATCCAGGCACACGTAACCAGCACAGAACAACACGCCACTGTAGTGTATTATCAGCTCCTAATTATCGTATTCATTATTATATCAATTACAGGGATAATCCCCCAGTGCCAAAGTTCAGCACACACACACACACACACACACACACACACACACACACACACACACACACACACACTGCTCATTAGCAGAAAAAAACTGGGTCAACCCACTCCACACACACACACACACACACACGGCACACACAGGCAAAATGGGTTTAACATTTGAGGGAAAGCAGGCTAATTTGAAGATTTTTGTGTTTGTTTGTGTGTTAACACAAACCATAGCTACGATAAATTTATGGTATGTGTGTTTAGTTGCATTGACATGCTCACACAAGGATTTTATTAGCAGTGTGTGAAACAAGTCTGCCATCTACTGGTCATTACATGCACACACATATTATAATTATACTTAATTTTACATTTTATATATATCTTTCTGTTCCTTGCATTTGTCCTGCCATGGAGATATATAGATATAGATATATAGATACATACATACATACAGGTGGGTTGTGATGACTTGTGATCAACATTTACAGAAGACTTTAAATGATGCAACCAATGTGTATACAGTGGCACATCTTTATTCATGTACTATACAGTACAACACACACCAAAAACATTATTCCACCTCAGCATCCTGTCTTTGGCCTGGGTCAGGCCAGAGAAGCTCATCCACATCACAGGCTACAGTGGCCCTAGTCAGGCAGCATGCATCTACTGATACGTATAGAGAGGCTTCTTCCATGGCCTGGAGGAGGTGAACATGGACATAAGGTTCTCTGTCGTACACTTCCCACCACCATGCCGAAAATAACTCCTCTATCGGGTTTAGAAATGGAGAGTATGCAGGCAGAAAGATGTGAGGAAATCTTGGGTTATTGGTAAGCAAGTCATGAACCAGAGCAGCGCGATGGAAGCTGACGTTATCCCAAACAACAACGTAGTGAGGCTGCTCTGGCGGTGCTGGTTCCCTGTAGTCCAGCTGGAACATATGTTGTCTTAGACCACCAAGAAAAGCAAGGAGAAGCATAGTGTTATAGGGTGCTAGAATGGCATGGTGGAGGAGGACCCCTCGTTGGCTCATGGCTGCACACAGAGTGACGTTCCCTCCTCGCTCACCAGGGACATTTACAATAGCCCGATGGCCAATTATGTTCCTCCCCTTCTCCTCCTTTTGGTCAGGTTAAAATCTGCCTCATCCACAAAAATCATCCACAAAGGTAATTTCATGGGGAACAGGCCGTCCTTCATTCTCAAAATTCTCATGAAAACACATAACACATCGCTACCCTGAACCACAGATCAAGATGCACAAATGTCAGCATAAACTGCCCTGCTGTGATGGAACACAATACTTCATACAATGTCAAAACTCGTACCTGAACATGTTCCACTCGTTGGTGTTTCACTCTGTCAGAGTTTCATTCTAAAGGGATGCGGTATGCCTGTTTCATCCGGAATTGGTTCTTTGGAGGATGTGGTCAGTTGTGGAGAAGCTGATGGCATTTAATCCCTCGAAAATGATGATCATCCTCAATCACTCTCCTTTAAATCTCTCGCAGGCGGATTACATTATTGGCAATTACCATGTTTACAAGTTTCCCTTGCTCCTCCGACAAAAGCCTTAACCTGCCTCCACCAGGTGGTCGTCTCTGTGTCCTACAAAAATAGAAGCACTCATTACTGTAAACTGTCACACATCTTTTTTACAGGAAAAAAATGGAAAAACACTGAAACTCAAGAAACTTGAGTTGAGTAACTCAAAAGATAGTGTACAGAGCAGTCTTACTGCAGGTACACCTACCTGTTCTCCTCCCTGAAGGTTCTGATGATGGAGGCAACAGTGAAGCGACTCAAATTTGGCTGTACTCGTTGCCCAGCCTCCCTCATAGTCATACCATGGACAAGGACATGGTCAACTAAAGTGGCTCGAATGTCTCCTCGCCCTTGCTCTTCCCCTTCCTTCGCCGTCGTCCTCAACCTTCTCCTCCTCTTCTCCCTCTTCCTTCACCACATCCTCGTCCCCGACCTCATCCTCGAACTTGCAGTTTAGGGTGTAAAAGTGGGCTTTTACAAACCTAACACCCTTTCTTCATAGTTCACTGTTCCTGTTCCCACTGTTTTACCCTGATTGTCTGTTTGCACGGCCATATTTACAGTATGCCAGAAATGTGCCTTCTAAGATCATCTGTGTCGCTCTTCCCTCAATCCTGGACATTTACTTTGCACTAGGTGAAAGAGGTGACATTTATATGTTTATAAGTAAGAAAAATACACAAATGTCAGGACATGTCAGAACTACTTCAGGACCCATAAACCTGCAGAGCCCTAAATAAAGAGTGAGGGCCAAGCTCACTCATTTACACTCCTGTGGTGTGAAAGTAACTGTGTGAAAGTGTCCCTGAGAGGTTGGTCTCATGTTTTGTTTTTGTTATTATTTTTTTATCAAAACATTTTTAAATTAACATAAAACTAAGTCCTATAAAAAAGAGACAACATAAAGTGCTCAGGGTGATGAGGTAGTGGGAGGAGAAACAGTAAATAGTAAACATTTCTTGTACTATAAGTAGCAGCAAAGATAAAAAAGAATTTTGTGCAAATAACAAGTAAAAATATTGTGCAAAAAAGCATTAACAGGTTGGTATGAACAATGTTAGTTGATCAGTGTGTTTGCGTGTGTGTGTTTATTAGTTTAGTCCCGTTTTGTTGAGGAGACGAACGGCTTGTGGAAAGATGCTGTTACACAATCTGGATGTGAGGGCCGAATGCATTGGTACTTTTTTCCAGATGACAGGAGGGTGTGTGAAGAGTGAGTGTGAATGGTGTGTCTGATCAGCCACAATGATGGTGGTATTGCAAATGCAGTGTGTGGTGTAGATGCCTTCAATCAAGGGAAGAGAGACCCAGATAATCTTCCCGACTGTCCTGACTATCCACTGTAGCCTCTTGCAGTCCAAGACGTTTGAGCTGGTTTGGACCAGACAGTCATGCAGCTGCTTAGGATGCTCTTGATAGTCCCTCTATAGAACATGGTAAGGATCGGTGGTGGAAGCTGGGCCTTCCTCAGCCTTCTCAGGAAGAAAAGAGGTTGTTGGGCTTTCTTGTGCAAGGAGCTGGGGTTGAGGCATCAGGTGAGATTCTCCTCCAAGTGGACACCCAGGAATTTATTGCTGTAAGCGATCTCCAAAGAGGAGCCATTTATGTTCAGCGGAGGGTGGTCATTCTGTGTCCTGCTGAAATCAACAACCATGTCTTTTATTTCAGCAACGTTCAGAGACAGGTTGTTCCAGTCCATTAGCCTCTGTACTAGCTCTCTGGGGATTGTCGTTCTTGCTGATGAGATCCACCACAGTCGTGTCATCGGTAAGCTTGATGATGTGGTTTGATCTGTGTGTCGCTACACAGTCATGAGTCAACAGTGTGAACAGCAGGGGACTTAGCACACAGCCCTAGCGGGCCAGTACTCAGTTTGGTGGTCCTGGAGGTGCAGTTCCTGATCTGCACTGTCTGAGGTCCAGTCCAGGATCCAGTTACAGAGGGAGGTGTTCAAGCCCAACAGACTCAGCATCTTGATCAAGTGTTGGGGGATGATAGTATTGAATGCTGAACTGAAATCTATGTACAGCATTTGAATGTAGGTGTCTCACTTGTCTAGGTGAGAGGGCCACATGGAGTGTGGTGGAGATGGTGTCATCCATGGAACAGTTAGGACAATACGCAAGCTACAGCGGAACCAGTGAGGTAGGCAGCATGGTCTTGATGTGTCTCATGATGAGACGCTTGAAGCACTTCATGATGATGGGTGGGAGTGCAACAAGACAGTAGTCACTGAGATAGGACACAGAAGACTTCTTCGGCATGGGGATGATGGTGGTGGTGGTATTGAAGCACGTGGGAACGATGGCGCTGCTCATTGCCTGGTCCAACAGTTTTATGTGGGTTGACTCTGCGTAGAGCTTTCCTCACATCAGCCATGGTGAGACACAGCACCTGGTTGTTGGGAGGAGGGGTGGTCTTCCTCACTGTCACATCATTCTGTGCATCGAACAGAGTGTAGAAGCTGTTCATCGCATCTGGAAGGGAGCTGTCGCTGTCACAGGCAGGTGATGATGTCCTGTAGTTGGTGATGGCTAGTATGCCTTGCCGCATGCATGGTGTGTCATCGCTGTCCCTGAAGTGGTTGTGAATTCTCTGGGCATGTGCGCGCTTTGCCTCTCAAGCAGCATTTTCCTGCTGGCAGGTCCAAACTAATGTATATGGTACTGTGCAAAAGTCTTGACCCCACTATTTTGCTTCCAAAGCTCCAGACTTTCTTGTATGTTGAAATCCCATACAGCTCACCATCCAAACAACACAATAATTGCAGTAAAGCATGGAGGTGGTAATATCCTGTTATGGGGTGTTTCTCTGCAAAAGGGACTGGAACACTTGTCAGGATAAAATGGAAATGGATGGGGCAAAATATTGGCATGTTATGGAGGTTAACCTCCCAACATGACAATGACCCAAAGCACACAGCAAAACTGACCACATAGTGGCTGAAGGAGAAAAGGGTAAATGTCCTTGAATGGCCCAGTCAGAGCCCAGACTTGAGCCCCATTTAAATCTGTCGCATGACTTGGAGACTGCAGCCTATAAACAGTCACCATCAAATTGAACTCAACTTGAGACGATTATGCAAATATTACAAGGTCTAGATGTGCAAAGCTTTTTATGCCACTGAGAAGGTGATTAGCTTGTCCTCCTTGAGTTTACAAGTCACTGTTGTTAGCCTAAATGCATTAAATGGTCTGCCGCCACAGTACCTGAGTGAACTGCGAGTGTATTACGATTGGCCATGCCTACTTTGATCAAAGGATACAGGCTGCTTGTCAGTACTGCATATTATGAAAACTACAGCAAGGGGTGGAGCTTTTTTCTTACAAAGCCCCAAAGTTGTGGAATAGCCTTCCAATTAATGAGGTCTCATTAACACAGTCTCAGGGTTTAAGTCTAGACTAAAAATGTATGTAGCCAAGCATTTTTGTTAATAAATTAGCCTTGGGTAAAGGAGCAGATCTGGGGGACTCATGGACGTAGAGTATTCTGGTGAACTGGTATGTTTAGATGCTGTCTTCTCCACTCTCATTGGTAACTCAGGTTTGTTGATGTTGAGGTGATTGGTTGCTTTACATCTCAGTTCCCCCCTCATGTCTGTGTTTCCTTCTGGCTCTCCATTTTAGTTATGATGTCAGAGCCAGACATCATGGCTAGTCATGGCATTTTAGTCCTGCCAGAGTCCCTGCTTGCACTGCAGTCTGACTGCAGTCACTCAATAATTTAGGACTGTAAATAATTAAAAGCTGTCTTCATTTCAGCCTGCAAAGTCTCAAGGTGTGATTATTTTAAAGGGTGTGATTCTTTTCTATACCCATTATATTTAAAGAAAATGTAAATACTGTGAACTGGAAGCGTGCTCGTATATCAAAACACTCATAAACCAAATTATTTATATGTTCATAAGAAATAATGGAAACTCAAATCGTTCGTTCCACAGCCCAAAAATAAATAAATAAACATAATTAATATAAATTATAAAGTAAAAATAAAACAAAATATAGTTGCAAGCAACTGGCCCAAGCACCCTGCGCCATCGAGATTCCCTAGGAGGAGTATATAAAAATTTCTGTGAACAACCCAAAGTAGCTGGCCTCCTGTTGAGTTTAGCCCAGGACATGCAGTGCAAAAGTTGTTCGGCTCAATGAGCTAAATGTGTACCGAGTTTTGTGTGCCTACATGAAAGTGTGTATGAACTATCCAGCAAAATCTCGTGTGGGGGCGCCTGGGGACCCCGGGCCATGCGACTCTCGGGCATCCTAATGGCAGCAGATTCCAACCTGTCTGCCAAATTTCATGAGTTTTTGAGCATGTTAAGACCCCCGAAAGGGTGAAAAACAAGGGGAACACAAGAGGAACAAGAAGGTCCTGCGCACCCTATAGTGCTTGGGCCCTAATTAACCTGCACTTTACCTTAAAAAAAATAATAATAAATCCGTAACATCGTTTTTACAGGGGGAAAAAAAGGTAATCTTTCTAATGACACCGACTGAACGCAGACAAACGGAATCACTGTTGTAAGGTAAAAATAAAGCAGATTAACCTGCACTTTACTCGTAAACCAAGATAACATTTTTAAAAAGTCAAAATTTATTAAAAATCTTTGCTCATCTTGCAGAATGCTTGCAAACCACGTTACTCTCAATCCAAGATTCCACTGTACATCAAATTAAAAGAAAATATGCAGTGGAACAGGGGAAACAAGAGGAACAAGAAGGTCATAAATCATATACACTTTTGGTAATATTGTTTCTTAAAATGTTTAGAATACGGTCTGTATTTGGTGGAATAACATGAATGATTTGCAATCACAGCTTTCATGTCTCTTTGCATACTCTCTACTACTCTTAATATATATACTCTATAATTTAACTTTGTTTGATGGCTGGTGACCATCCAGCTTTCTCTTGGTCACATTAGAGAGGTTCTCAGTGGGGTTCAGATCTGGAGATCCTGGCAATGAGAGAATCTTGATCTGGCGCCCCTCCATCCACACCTTGATTGACCTGTTGGAAAAAACAATCCTGAACACAGACAGAGCAGAAGAAAACAAATGTTCTTCCAGGATAACCTTGTACGTGGCCTGATTCATGCATCGTTCAAAAAGACTAACCAGCTAGATTTCATCCTTGAAATCAATTTGAATTGTATGGGGCTTTTAACTATTGTCATTGTCGCAAAGCAGCTTTACACAATAAAAAGAAATACTGGCTCTAGGGCCCGTATTAACTAAGTGTCTCAGAAGCACTTCTAGGAATCAGCAAAAAAGGAAAATTTTGCCCTATTCTTACCTCTAAAGATGAAAAGTGAGTGAACGGCAATTTGTGAAAGCATCAGTGCCACCTGAAAAGTTTTTTTATGTGCACAGACAAAACGTATAGATGCATGACTTGCTGCAGGATGTTATCCTAACCAGACTGCTCCAATCACAACTGTTTAAAGGCACTATAATATCTATAAGAGCTGTGTAGGACTGCCATAATCTGATCAAAATGACTTCAAAAAGAGAGTGTGACTGGAGAGAGGATGAGAGCGTTTTGCTTGCGGAGGAGGGAGTAAAACGTAAAGAAATAATTCAAAGAAAATTCTGCTCTACTCTTACCTCTAAAGATAAAAAGTGAGTGGAGGCAGTTTGTGAAAGCCTCAGTGCCACCTTGTTAATGAAGTGATAAAGTGCTGTTCATAATGGAGAATCTCAAATAAACAGTTAAGTACACTCAAATAATTTAATATAAGTATATAAAATGTATATAAATAGGATTATTTAATGTGTGTGCCATGGATGATACCCACGACTCCATGAATGCAGCTTGTTCTTGGTTGATTTCACACTGCATGGTGGGAAGTGTATGAATCTGCTCATGAGCAGATTCAATTCAGTGAATTCGCTGTAAGAATAGAATTTAATTTATTATTCCCGACACTGTAGCTGTTTCACTGTTTTTCATTTTTGTCCAAGTGTGTCTCTCCTCCGCGCGCGTCTTTGCCTGAACACCATTTCTTCACTACTCCTAACCAGTTAGGATGCCTCCAGAGCTCTCCTATACATTTTGGTGGAGATGGGAGTGATTTCCTATTTAAAGAATGTTGATTGATTGCTCTTAATCCTACTGCTAAAAGTAGGACCAAAATTGCATCACTGAGAATTTTGGGCCACTTTGGAGCTATTTCCTACACTGAGATGCTTAGTAAATATACTGTAGGCCCTGGTGCTTCTACCATCAGCCAGCTTTGAGAACATTATGCTGAAATCACTGCCTGGCTCCAAGAACGTTGTTCTAGCTTCACATTCCAGTTCCCCCTCATGTCTGTGTTTCCTTCTGGCTCCTCCCTTTTAGTGATGATGTCATAGTTAGTCCTGCCGGAGTCCCTGCTTGCACTCGGCACTAAATATACATTCACTTTATACATTATGTGGCTGTGACCAGACCTAACTGTTATCTCTCCTACACTTCTGCTCTCTACTCTTCTCTGTCTTCTCTTCTCCTCTCTCTCTCTCTCTCTCACTACACATGTCTCTCCTGAGCTGCCAGTGATCCAGACTCTCTCTTCCCTCTGGACCTGTCTGACTCATCCTGGTGTCCCTCTTCTGGTTGGAGATCTGGTCACATGGAGCCCCGTGTGGTCTGTCTGGGACGCGTGTGGTGACTGGGGACGGTTCCACTTCACCATGAAGACGCTCCTGTCCTCGGCTGATGCAGACAGCTGTTCTCTGAGGACTCATGACTGCAGTCGCTCAATAGTTCAGGACTGGAGTTTCCTACAGTCTACCTGAGCCTCCAATAACGTACTGGACTCAATTTTTACTTAAACACGTCTCCTGTTATACTGAACTTCCAGCCTCCTAACACACAGTATGAGTGCAGATCAATCCCTGCTCTCCGTTATCACCCAGATGAGGATGGGTTCCCTGTTGAGTCTGGTTCCTCTCAAGGTTTCTTCCTGTTACCATCTCAGGGAGTTTTTCCTTGCCACCGTCGCCGTCGTCCTCGGCTTGCTCATCAGGGACAGTCTTACCATTTTGATTCATACACGTTCACATCTCATACAAACTTATATAATTCTTTTGATTGTGTAAAGCTGCTTTGCGACAAGGTCAATTGTTAAAACGCTATACAAATAAAATTGAATTGAATTGAATTGAATATATTTTTCATAGTATTTCTTCTGGATCTAGGTATGTTTGGGAGACATTATTCAATCAATTATTCACTATTTTCAAACATTCATAATGTTTTTTAGGTTTTATATAAATACTTTAAATAAATGAATAAATTTTATGCGTCCCTGCATTTATAACATATGTTTGAGTTTATGAGAGACATACATGAACAAAATATATTTAGGTTGATTTTAATCCAGAATACAGCACAAGGGTTAGTGTTGTTCAGATGGGCTTCATAAAGGTGGCCAGCAGAGGGCAATATAAGGTCACAACTGCACTCCTTATGAGCAGCCTAGTTAAGGGCGACCTAATGAAACCTCAGAGAACTTCGACATAAATACAAAAGTATGAAAGGTGACAATGCCTGCAATCACTGAAAGGATTCTGAAGCAAAGTGGATGTTATTTTAAACATTTTGGCTTCCTTGCTTCCTTGTGTGTGTGTGTGTGTGTGTGTGTGTGTGTGTGTGTGTGTGTGTGTGTGTGTGTGTGTGTGTGTGTGTGTGTGTGTGTGTGTGTGTGTGTGTATGTGTGTGTGTGTGCGTGTGTGTGTGTGTGTGTGTGTGTGCATGTGTGTGTGTGTGTGTGTGTGTGTGTGTGTGTGTGTGTGTGTGTGTGCGCCCCCCCTGTGCCCCCTCCACCAATGACAGTGGAAAAGTGTCGGCTCTGAAATGAGGACATAGAAGAAATTCTACACCAGTGATGTGGCTGCTGATTCAGAAGGAGTGTGAAGTTTACAGTCATCGTGTGTGTGTGTGTGTGTGTGTGTGTGTGTGTGTGTGTGTGTGTGTGTGTGTGTGTGTGTGTGTGTGTGTGTGTGTGTGTGTGTGTGTGTGTGCCTGTATGCGTGTTGCCAAGCCTCTTATCCCAGTTAAAATCATGACATTACAGAGTGAGTAAAAGTGCAGAAAAAAGATGCCGCCTACGTAAGGAACCTCCTTATGAATTATGTATCACAAATGATTCCTCAAAGTACATTTCATCACTTCTTGAATAAGAACTTTATTTCCTACATATAATTTGAATAGAATAGAATAGAAAATAATAGAATAGAATAGTCCAACTTGGTGCCAAACCAACAACAACAACAACAAATAAGTGCTAAACCAAGACAAAGACTATCCCCCACACACCTCAACCAACATGCGTCTCGTACACACACAATCATCCTGCCACTATTCCACAGACATACCTTTCATACACATTCTATTTTGTTCCAACGGCGTTCAAAGCAGCCACAGCTTTTTAATAAAAACATGTTTTTTAATCTATTGGTAGACGCCCTTAGAGTCCTATATCTCCTGCCTGATGGCAGCAGCTCAAACAACGGCTGGCCAGGCTGAGATGTGTTATAATATGTCAATCTTAACCGTGGTTTTATCTTGTACTGTCATACAGTGTAGCGTGGCCGCTCAGTAAATAAGTCTAGAGACATTTTGAAGATTAATAATGTTTGGAAGCAAAAGGTTGGTGATGCACCGAGTAATTCGCTTTGCTTATCATTCTGCTTATCATTATGAAACTAGCTACTTAGCTATATACAGCTACTTACCAGCTATAAGGAATAGAGGTTCTGGTATGTTTATGTCTCCTTCTCGGATAGAACATGTTTAAGTCTCAATCACTGAACATGTCATAACTTCACTTTGACTTAACAAGAACTTAACAAGCTTTTTCAGACAGTGGCGAAACATTTGACTTTGGAGGACTCAAATATGAGGAACTTACCAACAGACCGAAGAAGCTACTTGGATGAGTAGTGAAACGTTTCTACCTAACCAGAAAGAAGTTCAGTTGACATGACTCCTTTAAGTCTGGTTCCTCTCAAGGTTTCTTTCTTGTGCTATCTCAGAGAGTTTTTTTTCTCACCAGCATGACCTCTAACGTCCTCACTGATGATCTAAACTAAATTCATAAGCTGAATTGAATTAAACATCTCTGAATGTGCTGTCTCTGTGACTTTGCAATTCATTTAAAACATTTCATCATTAGCTAGTGATGCAGTAGATAGATTATAGTAGGCATGATTTATTTGTCCCACGGCCAGTAACGATCGCTCCGACTACACAAGGCTGGCCAGCTTTCACATTATTATTATTGTTATTATTATTATTCATACTCGGGTACACTTGAGGATTTTCACTCAATGATACAGAAGATGACAGTGTGCACCTAGTTGGTTTGCGAGCTATGATTAAACACGAACAGAAAAAAATTAGGACGTTAACCTTTGCACTATTCCTAATATTATTTATATTTTTGGAAAAATGTAAAAATCAGTGTGCCCCTGCCCCTTCCTACTGTAGCAGCAAAGGCTGCGTAGGTCAGAGAATGAGAATGGAGAGTGAAGATCTTTTGATTGTCTTCCTCTCACCAGCCAAATACAATAGTCATAGTGGTATATGGTACTGTAGGTTCCGTGATCATCAGCCTCATGCTAAGACCTACAGTACAATATGTCTAACAAAGGCAAAGAACTTTACTGGTATCAGAGATTTACAAACTTTTATAGTCAGAATTAATACTGTGGAAGCTACTGGAGATTTACTATTGTGCCTACATGGTGTAGTGTAGAAGTGGATGATTTATTTTTGGCACGCACCTCTATTCTCCATTAATCAACGCCTTGCAGGAAGTAGATGCATGAGAACACTGGAGATCATGGAGGTTTGATTGTTAAAATGTTTCTTTGTTTCCTTGTTGTCCACGAGAACTTCAAGTAATACTGAACTACAGTACAACACTACTACTCTGCATTTTACACAAGCTTAACTTCAGATCAAAAACATGACATAGCAACCACTGCACCTGTACAACAGAATGTCCTCTGTCTGCTACTTTAGTGTGACTCAGAGTTGAAATCCTAAAATGCCCCACCTAGTGTAGAGACCAAGGCAGAAAGAATGAAAAGGCAAGAGAGGTGGCCATGTATGTTGCTAGTAGAGATAATCTGCTATATACAGTACACTCACTTTATTAGGGGCCAGTACTGGGTTGGACCTAATTTTTTGCCTTTAGAACATAGATTCAACAAAGTGCCATGGACTTTGCTTAGCTGGTTCATATTGCTCATCCATGATGAGAATTTCCCATTCCACCAGTAAAATTTGCCATGAACTTCCACTAGAAATATCCGACAAATTCCCCAACCAGAATAAAACCGATGAATGTAAACACTTGTTTGATCATTTCTCTCTTGTTGGAATAATTATATTTTTTTCTGCACCTGGAGGTAACACTAGGGGAGGTGACAAGTTTCCAGGAGGAAAAATTTTCAATTAGAAAAATTCCCTATCAGCTGCATTTACTTTCAATCACAGAGTCTCTGGCTGAGAAAGGAGTTCTGAGTGGCTCCTCATTTCACAAGCAGTAAAACATCTAACCAGTCATAGTGCAGAAAACAGGATTTATTAGAAAAGATGTGAACCATATCTTTAAAGCAAAAGAAAGATACTTCTCTTGCTTCATACTGTCACTGTTCAGTTGTTCCATAGCTGAGGACTGGAATCTCCTACAGTCTACCTGAGCCTCCAGGAACAAACTGGACTCCTTTTAATTTTAATTTAAACGCATCTCCTGTTACACTGAACTTTCAGTCTTACACAGTATTATGCTGATCAAATCCCTGCTCTCCGTTATCACCCAGATGAGTCTGGTTCCTCTCAAGGTTTCTTCCTATTACCATCTCAGGGAGTTTTTCCTTGCCACCGTCGCCCTCGGCTTGCTCATCAGGGACAATCTTGTCATTTTGATTCATACACATTGCATAAAAACTTACTTCTTTTTATTGTGTAAAGCTGCTTTGCGACAATGTCAATTGTTAAAAACGCTATACAAATAAAATTGACTTGACTTGACTGTCCATGTAAACAGGTAATTTGGAATTTCCAATCCGAATATAGTCCATATAAGCACAGCTAGTGATGTGATTCCGTTTAGCCCTGAATTAAAGCCAGCTGTTTCTACAGGATTTTCCTTCGAACTTGTTGAGCATGATTCTAAAAGATATGATTAGTGCAAAAACAAGACACCCTTTATCACCTAAAAAAAAACAGGTTGCTTCTCTTCAGATGGACTTGGGCTCGAATCAAGATAGAAGCAATCATTCTAATTAAAATTCAAATACAAATTTTATTCAATACATACACAGTCATACACAGTATGGTATAAAGTGAATGCTTATACGACTGCTGATGACCTAAACATTCAAAAAGAAAGTTTCAGCATGAAATAAGATAATTTTACAAATTGGAAATATAGAGAAATATGGAAATAAACTTATTAAAAAAAATTAAAAATATAAAAAAATATAATAATAATAATAATCAGGGATCTGCAAATAATATCATTTTCATCTTTCAACACAATGAAACCAACTTAAATTGCGCTGAATTACTAATCAGAAGGTCGGCGGTTCGAGCCTCAGCTCCACCAGGTTGCCACTGTTGGGCCCTTGAGCGAGGCCCTTAACCTTGCCTGCTCCAAGGGCGCTGTCCCTGCACTCTGACCCCAGTTACTCTGGGACACGCAAAGAAAGAATTTCACTGTGCAGTAATGTATATGTGACAAAATGAAGGCTTTAACTTAACATCTACATCTTATCTAAAACCTGTGTAATGACTTTGAGGAAACTATATACAAGAGATCCGTTCACTATCTGATTGACCTGAGACATTACAAATCAAATACACAATCCAGTTTATCTCTAATGAACAAGACAGAAGCGATGATGAGAAGGAAACTCCTAGAGTCAACAGGAT
>CM059207.1:40646503-40694003 GCA_030347435.1 Clarias fuscus
AGTGTGCACTACAGCCGTGTACTGTGTTTAATTCTTATCTAGTCTGATGTGAACAGAATAGTACAGCTACATACATGCTGCATGCTGCCACAGTCCATATGGTGAAAAGTGTGCTGTATACATATACTCTTTCTGCACACTGCCATACATAATTTACTAAACACCAGTCCAAAAGAGAACAGGGGGAACAGGAGAACGAGACATAGCGAATTTGGGGGATATGACCTCATGAGAGAGAGAGAGAGCGCAGCTACAGTACAGTGAATACAACCTCACAGAGAGAGAGTGGGGATAGAGGGTATGACCTCGCCAAAAGAGAGCAGATTTAGGGGATATGAATTCTCTGAGAGAGAGAGAGAGAGTATAGGTGATAAAACCTCACCAAGAGAGAGCAGGGATAGAGGATATGACCTGACATTATTATGGCACTGTGCAAACGTTTGGGCACTCTAAAAGTTCCAGAGTCTCAGATTCTTTTTATAAGATTTCAGACCTTAATCAGCATGTTAGATCTGACGCATAGCAACAGCTGTCATTAGTAAATGGCAATTTCAAAGCTTTACAAATACTTTGCCTCTTCAAACCTTGTGCACACACTTGCGGACACTCGGCAAACATGGGTTCCTCTAAGCAGCTGTGTAAGACTCTGAAAATGAAAGTTATTGATGCCCACAATGCAGGAGAAGCTACAAGAAGATAGCAAAGCGTCGTCAGCTTGCAGTTTCCACAGTGAGAAATGTAATTAAGAGATGGCAGTTCAGGGGAACTGTGGAGGTCAAGATGAGATCTGGAAGACCAAGAAAACTCTGGGAGAGAACTGCTCGTATGCTGGTCAGAAAGACAAATCAAAACCCCCATTTGACTGTAAAAAACCTGCAGGAAGATTCAGCAGAAGAAAATCTGACCTGTAAAATTCAATGTCAGAAGTATGAAACAGAACATCTACAGAAGCCTGATGCGTTTTGGAAACAAGTGCTGTGGACTGATGAAGTTAAAATAGAACTCTTTGGCCACAATCAGCAAAGGCATGTTTGGAGAAAAAAAGGAGCAGCATTTCATGAAAAGAACATCTTGACCACTATTAAGCATGGCGGTGGATCTATCACGCTTTGGGGTTGTGTTGCAGCCAGTGGCACAGGAAACACTGCACGAGTGGAGGGAAGAATGGAGTCCACGAAATACCAGCAAATTCTGGAAACATCACACCATCTGTAAAAAAGCTGAAGCTGAAAAGAGGACGACTTCTACAACAGGGCAATGATCCTAAACACACCTCGAAATCCACTATGGAAAACCTCAAGAGACGCAAGCTGAAGGTTTTGGAACGGCCATCACAGTCCCCTGGACTAGAAGCCTTTTGCAAGGAAGAATGGGAGAAAATCCCAAGTACAAGAACTGAAAGACTTTTAGCAGCTATAAAAAAGTGTTTACAAGCTGTGATAACGTCTCGGGTTATATGGCTGTAACCCTGTTCCCTGATAATGCGGGAACGAGATGCTGCGTGAAAATGCTATGGGAACATCTCTTTGTTCTCCGGTTGTGAAGCCTGTGCTTGTCAAAACCGCCGAATACCTCGGCTTATAACCTCTGCCAGGCATGACGTCACCGAATAAGGTGCACCTGCAGGTTATAAATAGGAGTGAACCGGAAACATCCTCAGGTCAATTTTGTCTGAAGGACGTCCAGGCACGCCAGCAGTGCGGCATCGGAATGCAGCATCTCGTTCCCGCTTTATCAGGGAACAGGGTTACAGCAAAGTAACCCGAGACGTTCCCTTTCAAAAGCTACACTCGATGCTGCGTGAAAACGCTATGGGAACGAGAATACCAACGCCGCCACACTGCAAGTGTCTGGAACCCCCAGGTTGTGTAGCGTGTGCGCACAAATCCGAGGAGGTCTCAGACCTAGCTCTGGGATGCTGACTCAAGGATCCGCGAACCTGGAGTAGCATTGACATCCAGACTATAAAATCTAACGAACGTGTGTGGAGAGGACCAGCCTGCCGCATCACACACCTGCTGCAGGGGGACGCCTCTTGCCAAGGCAATCGATGATGGCAATCCCCCTGGTTGAATGAGCCCTGATTCCCAGAGGCGAAGTGTGACCACACGCCTCATAGGCTAGGGCAATAGCATCTCTCACCCAGTGTGACAGAGTCTGTCTAGTGGCAGCCGGCCCCCCGGTTGCGACCCCCATGGCAAATAAAGAGCTGCTCTGACTTACGCCACTGGCTAGTGCGGTGGACGTAAATCCGAAGAGCACGTACTGGACACAGTAAGTGAAGTCTTTCCTGCTCCGGAGCTGTGAAAGGCGGAGGACAGAAGGCTTCGAGAACAACTGGGTGCATGGTCGAGAATGGAACCTTGGGAAGATAGTTCGAGTGAGGATGCAGAATAGCTTTGACTAGCCCAGGGGCAAAGTCTAGGCAGGATGGGGAGACTGACAGAGCCTGCAGATCCCCAGTCCTCTTCAAAGAAGTAATAGCCATAAGAAAAAACATCTTAAGAGACAGAAGCCTGACAGGTGCTGACTCTAGTGGTTCGAAAGGGGTGTCAGCCAGGCCTTCGAGTACGATAGCTCATGAAGGGACCATCACTCTAGTGGGCGGCTTCAATGGTTTAGCTCCACGAATAAAACGGGCAACTAAATGGTGCTTCCCCACAGAAACCCCATTGGTCAGAGCGTGACAAGCCGAAATAGTGGCTACGTACGTTGTGAGAGTACTAGGGCATAAGCCCGATTTTGTCCACGTGTGTATACAAAATGCATGGATGCGGCTCTGGCTCCTTTACGACTCCAGGGCATCCGTATTTTGAATTACATACACACGTGGACAAAATTGTTGGTACCCTTCGGTCAATGAAAGAAAAACTCACAATGGTCACAGAAATAACTTTAATCTGACAAAAGTAATAATAAATAAGAATTCTATAAATGTTAACAATCTTGTCATTTTGATTCATATACATTGCATAAAAACTTACTTTTTTTTATTGTGTAAAGCTGCTTTGCGACAATGTCAATTGTTAAAAGCGCTATATAAATAAAATTGACTTGACTTGACTTAACCAATGAAAGTCAGACACTGCTTTTCAACCATGCTTCAACGGAATTATAAAAAAAAATTAAAACTCAAAAACTCATCCAACAGGCCTGGACAAAAATGATGGTACCCCTAACTTAATAGTTTGTTGCACAACCTTTTGAGGCAATCACTGCAATCAAACGATTCCTGTAACTGTCAATGAGACTTCTGCACCTCTCTGCAGGTATTTTGGCCCACTCCTCATGAGCAAGCTGCTCCAGTTGTTTCCGGTTTGAAGGGTGCCTTTTCCAGACAGCATGTTTCAGCTCCTTCCGAAGATGCTCAATAGGATTGAGGTCAGGGCTCATAGAAGGCCACTTTAGAATAGTCCAATGTTTTCCTCTTAGCCATTCTTGGGTGTTTTTAGCTGTGTTTTGGGTCATTGTCCTGTTGCAAGACCCATGACCTGCGACTGAGACCCAGCTTTCTGACACTGGCCAGCACATTTCTCTCTAGAATCCCTTGATAGTCTTGAGATTTCATTGTACCCTGCACAGATTCAAGACACCCTTTGCAATATGCAGCAAAGCAGCCCCAGAACATAACAGAGCCTCCTTCATGTTTCACAGTAGGGACAGTGTTCTTTTCTTGATATGCTTCATTTTTCCATCTGTGAACATAGAGCTGATGTGCCTTGGCAAAAAGTTAAATTTTTGTCTCATCTGTCCATAGGACATTCTCCCAGAAGCTTTGTGGCTTGACAACATGTAGTTTGGCATATTCCATTCTGGCTTTTTTATAATTTGTTTTCAACAATGGTGTCCTCCTTGGTCGTCTCCCATGGCTCAAACAATGACGACTGGTGCGATCTGACACTGATGTTCCTTGAGCATGAAGTTCACCTTGGATCTCTTTAGAAGTCTTTCTGGGCTCTTTCGTTACCATTCGGATTATCCGTCTCTTTGATTTGTCATCAATTTTCCTCCTGCGGCCACGTCCAGGGAGGTCGGCTACAGTCCCATGGATCTTAAATTTCTGAATAATATGTGCAACTGTAGTCACAGGAACATCTAGCTGCTTGGAAATGGTCTTATAGCCTTTACCTTTAACATGCTTGTCTATAATTTTCTTTCGAATCTCCTGAGACAACTCTTTCCTTCGCTTCCTCTGGTCCATGTTGAGTGTGGTACATACCATGTCACCAAACCACACAGTGACTACCTGGAGCCCTATATATAGGCCCACTGACTGATTACAAGATTGTAGACACCTGTGATGCTAATTAGTGGACACACCTTGAATTAACATGTCCCTTTGGTCACATTATTTTCAGTATTTTCTAGGGGTACCATCATTTTTGTCCAGGCCTGTTCCATGAGTTTATTTTTTTAAATAATTCTGTTGAACCATAGTTGAAAAGCAATGTCTGACTTTCATTGGTTAACATTCATAGAATTTTTTCAAATTATTACTTTTGTCAGATTAAAGTTATTTCTGTGACCATTGTGAGTTTTTCTTTCATTGACTGAAGGGTACCAACAATTTTGTCCACGTGTGTATGTGCGGGGTGACCCTCTGAGAACAGCGTTTATGTCCTTACTGGACTCAGTAGGAGTAAATCAGTGTGTAGTAGGACCCACTCATAAAGCAGGTCACACTTTAGATTTAATATTATCCTTCGGATTAAGTATAGGAAATATAACCACAATTCCACAGTCTGAAGTTATCTCGGATCACTACCTTGTCTCGATTAAAGCGTGTCATAGTAATAATGTATGCAGCACAGCACCGCGCTTCCACCTTAAACGTACATTTACATCAAATACCGCACAGAGCTTTATCAATAATCTTCCAGAGTTATCAACTTTGATTGGATCGCCATCTGACTTCACAGAACTCGAACAGGCGAATGAATATCTAGAGTCAGCACTTCGTTATAGCTTAGATAATGTAGCTCCAGTTAAAAGGAAAATGATTAGAGATAAGAAACTCGCTCCTTGGTATAATGACCACACACGTGCTTTAAAACAAACCGCTCGAAAATTCGAACGTAAATGGCGCCAAACTAAATTGTTAGTATTCAAAATAGCTTGGAAGGAGAGCATCCTCAACTATAAAAAAGCTCTCAGTGATGCTAGATCAACGTATCTCTCCACTCTTATAGAAAATAACAAAAACAACCCGAGATTTTTATTTAATACCGTAGCTAACTTAACTAAAAACAAGACCACTGCAGAAATCTCCACAACAACATCATGCAGTAGTGAGGATTTCATGAACTTTTTCAATAACAAAATCATAAATATTAGGCAAAAAATTCAGGCTTTGAAAACAGACAATTTAAATAATTCAGATGATCTAACCACATCACATCAGAACTTAGAACACTTTACTCCCCTTGAAGCGAGGGAACTAATTTTACTCATCACAGACAGCTGTTCTCTGAGGACTCCCGACTGCAGTCTCTCGATAGTTCAGGACTGGAGTTTCCTACAGTCTACCTGAGCCTCCAATAACGACCTGGACTCCATATGAACTTAAACACGTCTCCTGTTATACTGAACTTCCAGCCTCCTAACACACAGTATGAGTGCAGATCAAATCCCTGCTCTCCGTTATCACCCAGATGAGGATGGGTTCCCTGTTGAGTCTGGTTCCTCTCAAGGTTTCTTCCTGTTACCATCTCAGGGAGTTTTTCCCTCAGCACCGTCGCCCTCGACTCGTTCATCAGGGACCATCTGATCATTCTGATTCATACACATTCACATTTCATATACATTTCCATAATTTTCTTTTGAAAAGCTGTGTAAAGCTGCTTTGTGAGAATGACAATTGTTAAATTGGAAGTATTGAAAGCTGCACAATACTGTACAAGTGCTATACTATGCTATACAAATAAAATTCTATTTGAATTTAATTCAATGACGATGTCATTAAGAGCAAAAACTTGAGAGGCAAAGTGAAGTGAAAAAGATGTTGCACAGCTTTCAATACGTCCAGTAAAATATTATATTTATAATATAAAAATATATAATATTCAGGGGGTTTTTTTTAGTTAATTTTGCTTGTTCACATATTAGCATGCTTGTTCACTTGGACAGTTCATCCTGCACAGCTGTGTACAGCATGATTATTTACTGCATACTTCTACTGTATGGTGCTTATTTGGGTCCTGTTCATTGCATAATCACTACACAGAGCATATCTTTATATACATTATACACACTGCCTCTGCAAAAAAAAAAAAGTTTGCTTACAGTCTGAATTTAAATATGTGAATACTTAAGAGGCTGTGATTGTACAAACTAGATTGGGTTTTGGAGTGATGGAAAAGGGTCATGTGACCTGATGAGTCCAGACTGAGTCTGTTCCAGAGTGATGGGCGTGTCAGGGTGAGAAGGGAAGCGCATGAAGCGATGCTCCCATCATGCATAGCGTCCACTGTACAAGCCTCTGGAGACAGTGTTATGATCTGGGGTCGCTTCAGTCGCTCAGGTCGAGACTCAGCAACGTTATGTGGAGATAAAATGAAGTCACATGACCACCTGAGCGTACTGAATCACCAGCACATCACATCTATGGAGGGTTTCTTCTTCTCTGATGGCACGGCCATATTCCAGGACTCAGAGTGTGAGAGAGCGGCTCTGGGAGTTCTGGAGAGAGATAGATTTTGTGAGGTTGCATAAGGTTGGAGAAAAAATGACAGTGAATGTACGCTGTAATCAAAAATAAAGGTGGTCCAGACATTATCTAAGTGTGTGATTTGTTTATGAGCAGGCAGTGTACACAAGTCGGTGGCACAGTTTGCTTAGTGGTTAGCACCGTCGCCTTGCACCTACAGGGTCCAGGTTCGATTCCCACCTCTGTTGCGCATGTAGTTTGCATGCTTTCCCCGTGCTTGGTGGGTTTCCTCCGGGTACTCCAGTTTCTTCCCACAGTCCAAAGGCATGCAGATTAGGCTAATTGGTGTTCCCAAATTGCCCGTAGAGTGTGAATGAGTGTGTGCCTTGTAATCCAGGGTGTACCCCGCTTTGTGCCCTAAGTCTCCTGGGATAGGCTCCACCCCCGTGACCCTGTATACTGGAGAAAGTGGTATAGACGATGAGTGAGTGCGTAAGAGTGAGTGTACACAAGTCAATGTAATTTATATTAGTGCACTTGACAAGTATATAATCGCTGTTGTGGTACACTCACAGCTATTCCATATATTTATCTGTTTGCATACTCCAGTAGTGTATCCATGCATGCTCTATATTCCTCATCATAGGAGTATGTAGTAGTACTAGTGCACTACGCGATCATGTGACTAACCGACAGCCAGGAGCCGCATTACCTTTCAGTCTGGAAGAGCGGTATTTGTTTTCTCTCCTTCACTGAGTCATTTTTGGATGGAGCTCCTGCTCGGATTCTCTCTCTCCCTCGCTCTGTTATATTAAGCTCAGCTTCTTAATCTCTCCTCCTCACACTCTCTCCCTGCACTCTTTCAGCAGTGACAGTGTTTGAAAGTGACTGCGTCATTATTTTACTGTTAATGTCAACACCGCTGTGCATGCACTAACTCTGTTTCCCCCACCCCATCCCCAAACGCACACACACACACACACACACACAGACACACACGACCAGTTGCCCTACAGCCTGACGACGCCGTGAAACAATGAATAACAGCCCCGCACTGGCGCTCGCTCCACGTGCAGCCTCGTAAATCAAACGTGCACCCTCTGAGACACTCTGTTTCATGCCCGTGCAACTTTCCCCACACACACACAAGCACACACTGAGTCAACATGTTTTAAATGTGGACTGTACACGCTTTCAGACATTTGCACAGATATACCAACGAGATGTATGTAATAACACTCACACATAAACACATTCATATCACTGTACCCATGAGCATCTTTCCTAAATCACACTAAACACACTACATTATTGCACTAAACACTACATTATTGCACTACACACCTTGGAGGAGACTAAAGGATGGAGAGCAGGGAGTGACTACTAAGCACAAAGTGCTCTGCTGAAACATCTGTGAGTTAAGAGTGCACTAGAATTGAGTCGCAAGTTACCTTGTTTACTGTTCCTGAAGATCGCCCCATGCATTTATGCAGAACTTTTAAAAAGTAATTTAACCTGACCTGATCTTATTTAATTTCATTTTCATTTTTCTTTTATTTTTCCAAAATGGGAAACGAAAATTCAAAAAACATACTCTGTCTTATTGGGAACAACTTAAATTTGACATGGTCTTTTACTTTAAATTGCTTTAATCAATTTACTTTGTACATGTGTGTGAGAAACATGCACAAACATTACATGTTACAGAGAAAATATTCTCAGATCCAGCCCTGCTAACAACTTTCACCAACACCCCCCCCCCCCTTCCCGATAATAATAGAATTTTATGAATCAATTAGTTCATATCAAGTGAGATAAATATCTAAGAAACCCACTGTTCTATCCAGAAACTTCAATAAACACACACACACACACACACACACACACACACACACACGCACGCATACACACACACACACACACACACGTACAATATCAACTTAATCAGAGAGGTTTTATTGCTAAACTGTGTCTCCAAGGCATTTGTGTTTACACTGATAGCTTTGTGCTCTGGTTTTGCTTTACGTCGGTCTCTACACTCAACACAAGTTACAACAATAAATAAGAACATGACACATTCTGTTTACTAAAATACTATTCCATTTTTTTCAACAACAAAATACTTAATTCACACTTAAAATATAGAATTTCATCCTTAATATTCGATTTTATAATCAATCTTGTTATTACTAATATATTTATTATTATTACTGATTATTACTAGGATATAAAAGCTGTAGGCAGCATGGCAGTGAGTCAGTCAGTCAGTTAAAGCACTTCCGGGACAAGAGCACTTCCGGAAACGTTCTCCACTGTGCGCGCGTGGTCCTGCTCATTTAACACAACAACAACAACACCAACAACAACAACAATAATAATAATAATAATAATAAAAATAATAATAAAAATAACAATAGTAGCTGCATCCTTTCCTTCTTTTTCTTTTAAATATGTACATGTATATATTTATTTTTTTCATTTTAAAATCAAAATGCTATATATATATATAAAAAATAGATTCGCTATATGGCGCCTCACACACACACACACACACACACACACACACACACACGTTTCAGTTCGCGAGAACACAGTGCAACATTAAAAGTATTATAATTGCTATGATTTATTGTTTGTGATCCGGAGAGCGCGCTCAAGTCCGTGCGCCTTCTCGGAGCTGTCGCGCGCGTGAAGGCGCGCACACACGCACGTTCTGTCGTAGTGTCTGTTTCTCTCCGCTTCAGTCAATCTCTGTCTCTCACACACACACACACACACACACCGCCTCAGCAGGAGCACTTGCACTCGGAGATGATGGGGTAGTGCACGGGGATCCAGGTGCAGTATTTCTGGGGCAGGAAGCCCTGGCAGTACCAGCGCAGGAATGTCTTGGTGACGGACTTGGCCGGTTTACAGAACATGCCCTCGGGGAGGGAGCACGAGCGCTCGCTGAAGCAGTGGCCCTCTCTGACGTAGCGCGGCCAGAAGCGCACGCCGAGGTCCTTCCACGCGTACACGACGGGGCAGTGCGTGTGCGTCCACAGCCACTGCAGGAACTTCCGCCGCGCCTTCTTGCCCATCTTAACCCGCAGCCCGTACGGCGTCTGCGTCAGGTCCAGCCTCCGGATCTCGGGCGGCATGGCGCCGCTGGGCGCGTGCGCGTGCGCGGGCGAGCCCGGGGTGGCGCCGGTGATGTTGGTGACGGGGAGCTGCGCGGGCGCGCTCACCGACATGAAGTCGGCGTCGAAGCCGCTGCCCAGCTTCTTCATCAGCGCGCGCTCGGACACATCCTGCTCGCGCGGGTCGTACTCCGGGTCCGGGTCCTCCTTCAGGTCCTGTACCGGCAGGTGCTCGCTCGGGGAGGGTCGGAGCCTCAGGTAGCGATGAGCGGCGTCGGCGCCGCGGCGTGCGCACACCAGCAGCGCGAGCGTCAGCAGCGCGCACACGAAGAGCAGCGCGCGCGAGAGTCGCATGGCGAGTCAATCTCGGGAACGGACGACGTGAACGAGCGGGGAGGGGGGGGGGGGGGGAGGGGGTTAATGACGCGCGCTCCCAGGGCCGCGCGAGTGCAGCATGAGTAACAGTCCGCGCGCGCACTCTCAGCCTCTGCTCTCTGTTACACCAAAGTTTCAGCAAATAATATATATTTAAAGGGGGGGGGGGGGGGGCGGGTGATTAAGCAAATCCTCAGACACGCAGTTTAGAAGAAGAAAAAAAACAAAGTTTAACCCGTGTTGTCTCGCGCTGCTCTCCTCCTCCTCCTCCTCCTCTCCTCCTGCGCGCACGAGTCTCCCTCTGTTCAGTCGGTCACCATGGCGACAGGGGCGACTCTCTCTCTCTCTCTCTCTCCCTCAGAGACGGTCTCTGGCCCGGACACTTCCCACGCGCGTGCGGTGTGTGCACAGGGAGACCCGGATGTGTCCTGTCCTCGTGCCGGTGCGTTTTTAAATGTCACGAGAAAGAGAGAGAGAGAGTGTGCGTTTATTTTTACTTCTCTCTCTCTCTCTCTCTCTCTCCCCGGCTCCAGTCGGTCCCGCCGCCGCGGCGCTGCCCCCCCCCCCCACCCCCACCCCACCCCACCCGGTTCCTCCTCCTTCCCCCGAGCGCGAGCGCTGTCTGTGGTATCTCTACAGGTTTTCAGCAGCTCAGATCCAGCGCGCGGTGTGTGTGTGTGTGTGTGTGTGTGTGTGTGTGTATCCACTGGACTCCGTGCGCTTGTCCGCCGCGTGCTCTCTCTCTCTCTCTCTCTCTCTCTCTCTGTCCTTCTCACGCGCTCTGCGGGGACATCACGTCATGTTTCCGCGCGCTTGCGATTTCCTTCTTATATCTTGTTATTTGTTTTATTATTATTTTGTTGTTGTTTAAATCCCCGGTGTGATCATCTCTCCGTCTCTCTCTCTCTCTCTCTACCCTCGTCGAGCGCGTGAGTGCGGGTGCGGGTGCGCGGTGATGGTGGTGCGCGCGGACATCTCGCGCTGTGCAGGAGCGCACGCAGTGTGTTAGAGACCTCCGCTCTCTACTCAAGTTAAATATCCCCCGCTATACGCCCCCCCCCTCCAAATACACCCCCACTCCACCGCCAGCGGGGCCAGCCCACCAACACACACACACTCACTCACACACACCGCGCGGACTTGACAGTTTTGGGATTTTCCATATTTCGCACATTCCAGGGCGTTAATGAGAAACTTTACGCTGTTCTTTATTCTCACCGCAACCGCGAGACTCAACATCATTTCTCCATCATTCGTGTGTGTGTGTGTGTGTGTGTGTGTGTGTGTGTGTGTGTGTGTGTGTGTGTGTGTTGTGCAGCAGATGTAAACGAGCGCACCGTTTATTATTTCAGACTTGAGTAAAACAGAGATCTGCTCATCCCCGCTGCGGTGTGTGTGTGTGTGTGTGTGCGCGCGCGCATGCGCGATGGGCGCACCATGTCTAGGTGTTCCATTTCAGGTTTGATTTCACGCGCTCAGGATTCTTCATCGGAGAGGGTGTCACGTGGTGCACGGACGAGGCGCGAGGACGGAACGGGACAGCTCGTGCTCCAACTGGCCGCGTGCATAATCGGCACAGTATCCGTACTGAACCTGTGTGTGTGTGTGTGAGAATGAAAGAGAAAGGGAGAAAGGGCAGCGTGATTTCGCCCTACAGCCGCCAGAGGGTGTAACAACCGACGCGAGTTGACTTCTACAGTGAGGTCATTTATCTGTCCATCATCTCTACCATCATACATCCAGTGTAGGCTTATGGTGAGTCTGGAGCTTATCATACACCCGGGACGGTGTTCCAATCCGACTCCTGCACTATGGGAAGCAACCTGATAGGAAACATCTCAGCCCGGTTTGGTAACAGCAAAGGTTGGGATCTCCACCCATGTGGGGTGTGACCGAGGACACGCTCTCCCACACCCCTGTAATAAATCAGTCTGTTGTTCCAGTATGTCATTCCTGACATGGTGCTGCCGCATGCCTGAGATGCAGAGGATGGGTTGGACACAACCAATGTCCAATGGGTGTCTTTGCTTGCTAATTATATTAATTTAGGAACACAACAACTTTATCATGCTTTTTAACAGTAATTTATATTTTTCCTCATCAGCTTTATCATTAGTGTAAATATTAACGAAGGACTCCACTTCAAAATCTACACACACCTGCTTTGTTTTAAACGAGCCTCTGACACTGGGGTTGAGCCAGGGGGGGCGCTCACCCTCAGCTTCCACACTGCAGGCTAGTGGACTGTCCATCCTCCCAGCGAACGTGAAATGTTTAGACGTTATAATAAAATGAATGGCCCCTACACTGAAATGATTGGCTACTAAAGTGAACAGATTAAACCCTGTACTAAATTGACTGGATGCAAAACTGAAAGGATTGGACACTGAAATAAAATGATTGGACACTTAAGTGAAGTGATGAGGCAATTAACTGAAATGACTGAATATGAAACTAAAATGATTGGACTCCAAATTAAATGATTGGACTTTAAACTGAAATAGTTTAACACTAAACTGAAATGATTAAACATTAACATTAAATTATTGTGTGCCAAACTGAAATGACTGGATGCTAAAGCGAAATGATTAGACACAATGTTAATACACTAATATTACATTAACTGAAATATTTGCACATCAGACTATAATCATTGGAAACTATACTAAAATGATTAGACGGTAAACTGAAATGGTTGGACACTGAACTAAAATGACTGCATGGCAAGCTAAAATGAATGGACATTAAACTGAAGTGATTTTTGACCGAATTCAAATGAAAGTGAAATGATAAGACAGTTAACTTTTGAAAAATTGTATGACAACTTAAAATTATTGGGCACTAAAATGAAATGATAAGACTAACTAAAATACAAAATAATTAAACTATTATGATTGGTCATTTAACTAAAATGGGCGGGCATTAAACTGAAATGATTGGATGCTAAACTTAAATGATTTAACGATGAACTAAAATGATTGGATTCTAAATTGAAGAGATTAGATGCCAACCTAAAAGGATTGGGCAGTAAAGTGAAATGATCAGGGTTAGGGGTTAAACACTAATTACACTAAACTAATTGAATATTAACCTGAAATGGTTTGCTAAACTGAAATTATTTTGTGAAGCTGCTTTGCGACAATGAAAACTGTTAAAAGCACTATAGAAATAAAATGTAATTTAATTGATTAGACACTATACTAAAATGATTGGATGACAAACTGAAATGACTTTTCCTAAGATTCATTGGATAATAAACTGAACTGATCGGATGCTAACCTGCACACATGTGACCATCTGTTGTGTCCAGTCATGCAGTTTGTTACAGAGTTTAGAGTAATAATAAAACTTAAAGAGTAAAAGTAGAGTTTTTTTTCCCTTAAAAATGTAATTAAAGGAACTATAGTTTAATATTTTAGTAAATAATAATACACATATTATGCTAACATGTACTATTATAAATATAATAAGGGAAACTAATTAGTGCAGTATTGCCCCCTGCTGTCCCGTCTGTCTCGCTCTGACCCCTGGCTGTGAGAGAGGGTGAAAAACAGCTCAGTCTGGTTAGTCCTCTTGTTCTACACGGCCAATTTCCTCTCTCTCTCTCTCACACTCACACATACACACACATACACACACACACACACACACACACACACACACACACGCATATACTGCCTCGTTAGTAAAGACCACCCTGAATTAGCCCTGCCAATCACTCTCTCTCTCTCTCACACACACACACACACACACACACACACACACACACACACACACACACACACACACACATACACACAGCATAAGTAATAACGACCTTAGTTCATTTTCCAAAAATAAATAAATAAATAAATAAATACTAAAAAAAATGACTAAATACCATGATGCTGTATTTTTTGTGTCACTGCCTATGATCGTGCCACTCCACTAGTGATGCCAGGGCGCTATGGTATGGTGTGTAGACCTGGAGCTTGCAGGGTTGACACAGTTTTCAGTATGCTGGCTGTTTGTAAAACCGTCTCCTTACCTAGTCTCTAATCCCTGCAGCCAGGTCTCCACAGCATTTACCTTCAAATATATTTGTGTTATTCAGTAGAAAGAGAAACAAAGAGAGAGACAGAGAGAGAAGCAGACGTTCTGTCTCCACACAGAGGGTCTCCATTGAAAAATAATGAAGGAAGAAAAGAAACAGGGATACCCGAGGAGGAGGCAAGAACAAAAGTCCAGCAGCGGCACACACACACACACACACACACACATTTGATGGAAGGCTGTCTGTTTTTCTGTGACAGACAGCAGAATGTGTGAGAAAGTCTTCAGTTCAAACAATAAACTCCTTTAAGGAGGAAATCTAACAAGGTTTAGGGCAGAAGCTGTTTTCTTTCTTCTTTTTTTTTTGTAAAGCACAAGCGACATCAGTGTGTCAGGAGATAAAACTCTGTCTGGTGTTAAAACTAATGAAACATATAAAAGTGACTGGCTGAAGAACACAGTCTAATTCCTCCTCATGTCTCATGTGGGGTTCCAGGTAAACCAGAGGAGATGCTGATCATCACCTCAACACTCAGCGCTCAGGTGGACACTATCCTCATTCCACCCATAGAAAATATCGATTTCGGTTTTGCTTTGTTGAACTCATTATTCAGGATGATGAAGCATCTCAGCACAGAGTGTTAAAGTTTTTCTTAAGGAAACCGATCAACTAAATGACACGGCGGTAAACAGTCCCGTCTGGATCTGAGCGACGTTTCCAGTGGAAATATAACACACTGGTCCGTGGTGAGACTCCATCCTGTAGAGCTGATCTGTCAATCATTACTCCAGAAAGTTGCTGGAAAATATTGTTTTTCATTAGTGAAACGCCAGTAAAATGTATTTGCACCCTTCCCCTTTTTTGCCTATTTGTCACACTTAAATGATTGAGGTCATCAAACAATTTTTAATATTACACAAACATAACCCTAGTAAATACAAAATGCAGTTTTTAAAGAATGATTACATTTTTTAAGGGAAAAAAAGCTGACCAAACCTACCTGGTCCTATGTGAAAAAGTAATTGTCCCCTTGCTAAATCATGAATAAACTGTGATTTTTGGAAAGCTGTGTTAAATTTCACTTGACACACTCAGGCCAGATTATTGCCAGGCCTGTTGAATCAAGAATAATAGAAGGTGTCTGACAAAGTGCAGCACAAAAAGCAACACATCACACCACGATATAAATAAATAGACGCCTCACACAGGAGCTCATAAAAGAACCAGAAGAACACCTAAAGACCTGCAGACCTCCTTCAGCTCAGGTCAGAGTTCATGATTCAACAATAAGAAAGAGACTGGGGGCAAAAACCTTTTTTCCTTTAATAAATAAAATCAGCATTTAAAAACTGTGTGTTGTATTTACCTGGTATAATAGGGGAAACCTTTGTGTTTGATGATCTCAACCATTTAAGTGTGACAGACATGCATCAAACCTCAAGGAGGAACAAAGCACAAATTGTCAATTTTATATAAGTATAATTTCATTATTATTCCCATTACTTCATCTGGGGAAAGTTTGCTAATTATTAAAGCAGTTGATCTGAGCTGTTTCAGCTGTTAATCTGTGTGTGTGTGTGTCCCGGCCCAAATAAAATGATTTTTACTACACCTTTTCCACCTTCAAGGTAATAATTTGTGTGTGTGTGTGTGTGTGTGTGTGTATATATTGTTCAAGTGAGTGTTATTTATGAGTGGTTGTAGTATGATGTCATCGTGTGCAGTAGGGGGAGGCGGAGTCATGCAGTGTGATTGATAGGTCTGACTATGAACCCTTTCAGTGGCACTCCATGGGAAAACCTACTCTGTGTGTGTGTGTGTGTGTGTGTGTGTGTGTGTGTGTGTGTGTGTGTGTGTGTGTGTGTGTGTGTGTGTGTGTGTGTGTGTGTGTGTGTGTGTGTGTGAAAGAATTGATGGAGGACTGAGGGGCACATCGCTGTGTGACAGACCTGTGCACAGATAAAAAGGCCAAAAGAGATGATGAGAACAAAAAGAAAGGAAGAGAAAGAGTGAGGGGGAAAGAAATGGAAATAAAAGTTAAAAGTAGTATATCATCCCTGAAGAGACAGAGAGAGAGACAGAAAGAGACAGAGAGCGAGACAGAGAGAGAGAGACTGACGGAGAGAGAGACAGAGAGAGAGACAGACAGACAATGAGAGACAGAGAGAGAGAGACAGAGAGAGACACAGACAGAGAGAGAGACTGACGGAGAGAGAGACAGAGAGAGAGACACAGAGAAAGGGAGTGAGAAACAGAGAGAGACAGACAGAGAGAGAGAGAGAGACTTTTTTTTTTACTTTTTACAATCCTTTATTTTACAAATTTTGTTGTATAAAATGGAATAAGGATTGGGTTTATAAATAATTGATTAAAAATAGATTAATAAATAAATAAATAAGACATTTTTTGACATTATGCCTTTTTTCAGTTAAAATATGCGGTAAAGATGATTTCGTCATCTTCCACTGAGCACAAAGTCTCCTCACAGCACCATATGGTTTTAAACATATTTATGTCCTTCATATTTTTGTAAAAATTAAAATCAATTAAAATTCTTGATTTAACAAGTCTGGAGAAGATCTTTTTGGGGTCGCAGTCTGTGCTTTGTGCCAGCTTATTTTTTCTGCTTATGTAAATTGCCATCTTGGCTTGACCGAGGGTAAAATTAATACGCTGGCATTTGAACCTGTTTCTCCGGACGTATTTAAAACCAAGAATAAAAAGCTGATGAGTAAAAACTACATTCAGTGGTAAAAAGATGAGTTTTAAAAGGTTAAACAAAGGTGACAACCTGGAGCAATGTATAAAATATTGTACTATATTATATTTTATATTATATTATTTTATAAATTTTATATTATTATATTTATATTATATTATTATATTTTATATTATTTTATAAATTTTATATTATATTTATATTTTATATTTTATATTTTATTTTATTCTCTTAGGTCAGGGCAGTTGCCTAAGCATTTCACTGCATATCGTACTGTGTAGGATTGTGTATGTGACAAATAAAATTTGAATTTGATTTGATTTGATTAAAAGCATGGAACACAGTTTCTCTCTGTGAACAGAAGGGGCGTTCCTGTGTGACTTCAGGATTTAAAATGGAGATAAAAGAGTTCACAGAGACAATTCCATGTAAAATCCTCCACTGGAGGTCAGCAGACTTTTTGGTTAATGGTGGTTTGTACAGTGCCCTCCACTCTGGTTTAAAATCATTATTAAAACCCAGTTCAGTGCGCCATGGGGTGTCGACCCTCCCATTCAGTTTTTTCTTGTTTAGGACCTTCACACAAGCTTTAATCTCTTCTTCACCTTCGAGCTCCAGGAGGGGGCCGCCATAACCATCTAGGTCTGGAGTTATCGTCAGCTGTGGAAAACATTCCTCTTCTGTAGGACTGGTCTCGTTGCTTGTGTGTTCCATCAGCTGAACGCGTTCCTCCGACGTTAGGGCGGTTCTCCAGCGAGGTAGGAGTTGGTTGGAGACCTGTTGAGACCGAAGTCCCATCTGTGCTGCCAAGTTCTCTGCTCGAGACAGGTCTGGTCCGGTGATGTTCACCAGCTGCCGGAGTGTCACGATCCCTGCGGAGATCAGGGTCTTGGATAGTGCTGGGGTGGTTGGACTAGAAATGTCCAGCTGCCCTCCACAGACTAGGGGCTCCTCCAGCAGCCAGTGTAACGTTCTGCTTCCTTTGTTTTGTTTTTTAAAAAAGGTCCAGATTTTAAAAAGTCTTTGATAAAATACTGGTAATCCAGTAGTGTCCAGTGCTGTGGGGTCCATTAAAAACAGAGTTCTGTCCAGCCCGAGTCCTCCCACCGTGCGTAAGAGTGTGTAGGCTGCCGCTCTCCATCCTTCATCACTCGCTCCGGTGAGAAACCTCTGGATGAATTGCAGACGGAAGGCTGCAGTTCTGCTGGCTAGCTGCACCAGGCCCTGTCCTCCTTCCTCTTTCGGCAGGTGAAGAAGGCTTTGTGGTAGCCAGTGCAGTTTGTCCCAGAAAAAGTCTACCAGTAGGGCCTGTATGCTTGCTAGCAGGTTTGGTGGTGGGTCCATACATGCCAGTTTATGCCACAGGGACGATGCTGCTAGGTTGTTGATGACCAGCACTCGTCCTCTGTAAGACATTTTTGGGACCAGCCACTTCCATCTGCTTAGTCTGCCTTTTATGCTTTCTACAACTCCATCCCAGTTTTTGTTTAAAAACTCAGCACTGCCCAGGTAGACACCCAAGTATTTAAATCCAGTCTTTTTCCACATTAAACCCCCTGGTAGTGTGGGCCGGTCGCCTCCCCATTCTCCTACTAAAATGGCTTCGCTTTTAGTCCAGTTGATTTTAGCAGATGATAAAACCTTAAAATCTTGTAAAACATCAGTTAAAAGATTCACATCTGCCTGTGTGTTGACCATTACAGCTAGATCATCGGCATAAGCTGAAAGACAGGTTGAATTATTAAAATGAGGTATATTAAAACCAGAAAGCTGCTCTCTTAGTTTACATAAAAGAGGTTCGATTGCTAAAGAATATAGCATGCCTGACAGAGAGCAGCCTTGTCTAATACCTCTGTGTACTTTAAAAGGGACACATAAACCACCATTAACCTTCAGTACACTCTCAATGTCACTGTACAATGTCTTTATCATTGTTATGAAGCCTGGGTCGAACCCGAAGCTTTCCAGCACCTTCCACAGGTATTTGTGTTCAACCCGGTCGAAAGCTTTTTCCTGGTCCAACAAAATGAGACCGGTCTTTAAATCTAGCAGTCTAGAGACATCCATATCATCACGTATTAAGTGTATATTATCAAAGATAGACCTACCAGGCACGCAGTACGTCTGGTCGTGATGAATGACCTGCTCCAGTACCTTTGTCAGTCTTGAGGCTAATGCTTTTGAGAGTAGTTTGTAGTCAGTGCACAGCAGTGATACCGGGCGCCAGTTCCCCAGGTGCGTCAGGTCTCCCTTTTTTGGCAGTAAGGTCAGGACAGCCCTCCTGCAGCTCACCGGGAGCTTTCCTCCTTTCACGCTGTCCTGCAACACCTCTAGTACATCCTGTCCCATTACTGACCAAATCGCCTTGTAGAACTCTACAGGGAGACCGTCTATACCCGGCGCCCGCCCGTTCTTCAGGCCTTGGAGAGCCTTCTGAATCTCTGCCAGTGTCAGTTCTGCAGCCATGTCAGTGGCAGCTTGTTCTGACAGCTTGGGCAGATTTTTCAAGAAGGTTTCCTCCATTGCATGTGCTTCTGACCACTCACTACTGTACAGCTTTGAGTAGAAGCCGTGTGTCTGCTTGCGTATCTCAGTGGGCTCTGATACGAGATCCCCTGACTCTGATCGCACAGCATGTATGATTCTTTTCTGTCCATTTTTTTGTTCCAGACCAAAAAAGAACTTAGAAGGAGCATCCATTTCTGTTGCGTGTTTAAACCGTGAGCGGACCAGCGCCCCCTGTGCTGCAGTGCCCAGTAGGTCGTTCATTAGGGATTTTTTGTTTTTCAGGGATTCAATATTTCCTCTGTTTTTTGTGGTCTCTAAACACTAGAGTTCCATTATTTCAGTCTCTAGCGCTCTCATTGATTTAACGATGTCTTTTGTGACATTGAGTGTGTACTGTTGACAAAAAACTTTTATTTGTGCTTTAGCTAGATCCCACCATTGCTGTAGAGAGCTAAAATCTGCTTTTTGTGATTTAAGACTGGTCCATAAAAAGGTAAAAGACTCAATAAAATTGGCATCTTCTAAAAGCAGGGTGTTAAAATGCCAGTAGGCGCTCTTAGGCTTGAGGTTTTTCCTACTGACAGTGCACTGCACCATGCTATGGTCGGAGATGCCTACTGGGGCAATAAAACATTTAGTGAAATAAGACAGTTGGTGTTTAAAACCATAAAATCGATCGAGTCTTGCCAGTGAGAGCGTGTTCTCTATGGAATGGGCCCAAGTGTGCTGTCTTTGTTCCTTGTTTAAGTTTCTCCATATGTCACTTAAGTCCTGGGCCTCCATCATCTCCCACATGCGTTTACGGGAGGCCATGTGAGGTTCTCTATGGTTTCTGTCCAGGTTGTCAGTTGTGCAGTTAAAATCCACCACTCAGTGGTGTATTGTGGCTCAGGATCGCGAGCCCATCCCACTCCTTTGACCAGTCCGCTGCGTTCTTGGAGTCGTGGTGCGTCTCTTGAAGTAGAGCCACATCAACATGTTTCTGTTTTAGTAGTTCATATAGTTTGGCTCTTTTTTCACATGTTCTTGCCCCATTTATATTGAAACTCGCAATATTTACTTCACTCATTAAAAAGTATGTAGATAAAAAGACAGTCTTATATAAAAGAAGACATACCAGTGTCCAGCACGGAGTAAAAATCATTCTAAAAATTCCTCTTCAGCGAGTTCCTTGTTTATTTTCGTAATCCATTTTTTTAGTCTAAAGATTTCAAGTTAAGCGAAAACTTTTTGTCTTCTGTAATATTTAACGTCATGGACGAACTGTCTCTTGTTTGAGAAGTGGTCTTCTATTTTAATTTTTGAGCCCCTTTTTGTCTTCTCTAAAAAAACATGTATAGATTCCTCGCTGTAGATGACTGGCATTCTTTCTTCCTCTGCGGTGAGAAGCAGCACAGAGTCTGAGATGTACCCGTCGCTGTCTGACTCCGGTTCGGGGTCTTTTTTGGGGAGTTTTTTTCCTCCTCCTTTATGGTCTTTTTTCCTTTTTGGTGCCTTGAAGGAGGGCTCCTCTTCCATCTCTATGTCCGCCTCGTCCCCTTGTGACAGTGCGGCTGATGCTTCCAGTTGGCGGCTCCTCGCCCTTGTACCCATCGCCGAGAGCACAGGTAGCTCCAGCGCTGCACCCGAACCCTCTGTGACCTTATCGGCCGTGCTCTTTTCTTTATAGGGGAGACCAGTCTTCCATATCTGGACAGTTCTGCAGCGATGACACTGTCGGGTATGAAGGGAGGGACGTTGGACAGAACTATTTTCTTGGCTGGGGAGCTCAGGGGAGAAACCAGGATGTGCTCGTTATTAACACTGATTCCGTTCTGGACGAGTTTAGCCGCTTTATCAACACTATTAACAAACGTCACCACAGTGCTGTTCATGCGGGAAGCAGAGACGATGTTCTCGTGTCCCACCACATCACCAACCGCTAACACACACTCCTCTAAACTCGCCTCGCGCACACCACGCGCACACCACGTGACACCGCGCCAGCGAGTTAAACTTTCAAACCGCTGTGTGTTCTGAGCCGCCATGCTCCAGCAACACACACACACACACACACACACACACAGGCTCTCACACAAAAAAAAATAGATTTAGCCAAAAGATGTTATAAATGGCGAAAAATAGCAAAAGAAATTTGGCAAAACGCCAATCACTCTCACGCGCTCTACACGCCACACTCGCTTCCCTGCCGCACCGCGCATGCGCAGAGAGAGAGACAGAGAGAGAGAGAGAGAGAGAGAGAGAGAGAGAGAGATCTTTACTATAATGACATCGCTGGCTAAGGTCCAGATTTCCAACTTTGACAAAAGAGTCGCTGTTACTCAATGAATCTGTCCCTATGTGTGTGTGTGTGTGTGTGTGTGTGTGTTTGTGTGTGTGTGTTTCTCTGGGTTTCTCAAACATTTCTCTGTAACGTCTCCCTCTGTACCCAGCACTTATGCTAATCTCACTACTCATCTAACCGTCTACAAATGAACACTGACCCTTGTTTGTGTGTGTGTGTGTGTGTGTGCTCAGAACAGACATGCTGTTCTAGTTGTGGTGTGAAATTCCTCTTTGCAATGAGAGGATGTACAACAGGAAAATGCTCTGTGTGTGTGTGTGTGTGTGTGTGTGTGTGTGTGTGTGTGTGTGTGTGTGTGTGTGTCTTCTGGGGAGACAAGTTGATAACGGTGTGTATGTCAGAAAGCCAATATCTACTATAAAAGCAAGCAAGTGCAACAGTAAAAGACCTCGGTGTGATTATAGATTCGAGCCTTTCGTTTGAAGCTCATGTAGATAATATTACCAGGATAGCTTTCTTTCACCTTAGAAATATTGCCAAGATAAGAAACATATTGTCACTAAACGATGCAGATATCATCTTTTCATCTTCTTTGTCTTTCAGCTGGTCCCATTCAGGTGTCGCCACAGCGAATCATCTGCCTCCATCTACCCCTGTCCTCTGCATCCTCTTCTCTCACCCCAACTAACTTCATGTCCTCTCTCGCTACAGCCATAAATCTCCTCTCTGGTCTCCTCTAGACCTCCTGCCTGGCAGCTCCAACCTCAGCATCCTTCTACCAATATGCTCACAATCTCTCCTCTGAACACGTCCAAACCACCTCAATCTGGCCTCTCTGACTTTATCTCCAAAACATCTCACATGGGTTGTCCCTCTGATGGACTCCTTCTTTAAGAGAAGATACGAGCACATCACCCCTATCTTATCTACACTGCACTGGCTCCCTGTGAAATTTCACATCGATTTTAAGATACTACTTCTGAGGTATAAAGCATTAAATGGTCTCGCGCCACAGTATCTGCGAATGTTTATAGATCTGCACAATCTATACATCGAGACTATGCTTCAGTTTCCCTAACTGCTCTCTTGCTCGTTCTACTTAAGTGTGACAAACATGCATCAAACCTCAAGGAGGAACAAAGTACAAATTGTCAATTTGATATAAGCATGATTTCATTATTATTCTGGTTGGAGTTCTCAGCCGCATGGATCTCACACTATACTGCCCATGTCGTGTTTACTCCAGTTAGTGAAAGCTGAAGACAGCTCTACTTACTTACACATGACTTACTCTTACTACTTATTCTACTTCCTACTGTTCTACTAGTGATGTCTCTACCATACCTAACATTTATCTCCCCTTCTCTTCTCTTCTCTCCTCTCTCTCTCTGTCTCTCTGTCTCACTACACATGTCTCTCCTGAGCTGCCATTGATCCAGACTCCCTCTGCCCCCTGGACCTGTCTGACTCGTCCTGGTGTCCTGCTTCAGTGTGGAAATCTCGTCACATGGATGCCCCGTGGATGTTCTCTGAGGGAGAGGGAGGAGAGAAGGAGCGATAACAGTAAGGTATGGTCACAGTCACAGTCACATAATGTATCATTTGAATGTATATTATTATATTATATTATATTATATTATATTATATTATATATTATATTATATGTTGTATTATTTTGAGAGTGGGGAGGACATCATCTAAACATACCAGTTCACCAGAATACTCTACGTCCATGAGTCCCCCAGATCTGCTCCTTTACCTAAGGTTCATCTATTTACAAAAACGCTGCGCTAAATAAATAGGTTTTTAGCCTAGACTTAAACACTGAGACTGTGTCTGAGTCCCGAACATTAATAGGAAGACTATTCCATAACTTTAGGGCTCTGACCCTTATAATAATAGCAGACAGACAGTTCAATCACTGTGTGTGTACATGTGTGTACATGTGTGTGTGTGTGTGTGTGTGTGTGTGTGTGTGTGTGTGTGTGTGTGTGTGTGTGTGTGTGTGTGTGTGTGTCCTCTCTTAAACAAATTAAACAAAAGAAAAAAGAAAATGTCTTTGGATGATGAGGTTGAGATTACAGTAAAACATTGCTCATAGTAAAATCCTGATAACACTCCAGATCCTTATCATAATAAATGTGTATGCATGGATGTGTGTGTGGATGTGTGTGTGTGTGTGTGTGTGTGTGTGTGTGTGTGTGTGTGTGTGTGTGTGTGTGTGTGTGTGTGTGTGTGTGTGTGTGTGTGTGTGTGTGTGTTTGTTTGTGTAGTCTTTAGTTTCACGCCCTATCTGTCTGTATGTATGATGAATTTTTGGTTGTACTACTGTGTCATATTAAGATGTATTAAATAAATTCCAACAAAGTACACACACACACACACACACACACACACACACACATATACACAGCACACACTAATCCTCCCATCAGCTCCATTACTCATCTCTGCTGGTTTTGGAAGTTATCTGAGCTTCACATTTGGATTTTGTTACGATTAACATTTACAGTCCTATGCAAAAGGTTAGGCACCCATTGATAAATAACAGATTTTGGTGATTTTTTTAATTGAAAAGATGTTAACACAGTCTCTCTTGGAAATGGACTCCAAAACCAGCAGAGATGAGTAATGGAGCTGATGGGAGGATCTGTTATTTATCAAGGGGTGCCGAAACTTTTGCATAAGACTGTATGTGTGTTTGATTTATCTGACGTGGCAGAACAATTACAATGAATTTAAGTTTAATTCTGAACAATTTTACTTTTCTATATAAATATTTCAAACTAGGTTCTCATTATTTAGAAAGAACCTTTTAGAAATTAAAGAAAGTTCTCTTATTACAAAAACTACCAGACTGATGTCCTTTCATTAATCTGCTTTAAATTTAAAGAAAAGTATATGATTATCTGGAGAATTTAGAGCATCAGAATGTAAAATAATGTGTGGATAAGAGCGTCTGCTAAACCTAAATATAAATATAAATGTGGTCAGAGAATCAGCAGAACTAACTCAGAGCCAAGACTAAAGACTACAAACCTGGCCATGATGACTCTAACACTACAGCGCACAGCATCTATTCAATGAAATTCAATTTTATCTGTACAGACCTTTTAACAGTTGTCATTGTCGCAAAGCAGCTTTAAAGAATCAAAAGAATTACATAAGTGTGTATGAGATGTGTGTGTGTGTGAATCAGAATGATCAGATGGTCCCTGATGAACGAGCCGAGGGTGACGGTGCTGAGGGAAAAACTCCCTGAGATGGTAACAGGAAGAAACCTTGAGAGGAACCAGACTCAACAGGGAACCCATCCTCATCTGGGTGATAACGGAGAGCAGGGATTTGATCTGCACTCATACCGTGTGTTAGGAGGCTGGAAGTTCAGTATAACAGGAGACGTGTTTAAGTTCGTTATTGGAGACTCAGGTAGACTGTAGGAAACTCCAGTCCTGAGCTATCGAATGTCATTCAGGGACACTGGAGTTTCCTACAGTCCCACTCATCGTGACGAGTCCTCAGAGAAACAGCTGTCTGCATCAGCCAAGGACAGGACCATCTTCATGGTGAAGTGGAACCGTCCCCAGTCACCACGCGCGTCCCAGACAGACCACACAGGATATCCATGCGATGAGATCTCCAACCAGAAGAGGCACACCAGGACGAGTCAGACGGGTTCAGAGGGCAGAGGGAGTCTGGATCACTGGCAGCTCAGGAGAGACATGTGTAGCTCGACAGAGAGACAGGAAGAGGGAAAAGGAGAGAGGGAGAGAGACAGCAGAAGTGTAGGAGAGATAACAGTTAGGTCTGGTCACAGTCATTTAATGTATAAGGTGAATGTATATTTAGTGTAGAGTGCAAGCAGGGACTCCGGCAGGACTAACTATGACATCATAACTAAAAGGGAGGAGCCAGAAGGAAACACAGACATGAGGGGGAACTGAGATGTAAAACAACCAATCACCTCACCGTCAACAAACCTGAGTGATCAATGAGAGTGGGGAGGACAGCATCTAAACATACCAGTTCACCAGAATACTCTACGTCCATGAGTCCCCCAGATCTGCTCCTATCTAAGGCTAATCACTCTCACTCTCACTCACTCATCATCTATGCCACTTTATCCTGTATTCAGGGTCATGGGGGCCTGGAGCCTATCTCAGGAGACTTAGGGCACAAGGCGGGGTACACCCTGGACAGGGTGCCAATCCATCGCAGGGCACACACACTACACACACTGACAAACTCATTCACACACTACGGCTAATTTGGGAACGCCAATTAAACTAACCTACATGTCTTTTGACTGTGGGAGGAAACCGGAGTACCCGGAGGAAACCCACCAAGCACGGGGAGAACGTGCAAACTCCATGCACTCAGAGACAGGAATCGAACAAACCTGGAGGTGCAAGGCGACAGTGCTGACCACTACACCACCGTGCCGCCCCTAAGGGAAATCCATTCTGAGTCCCGACTGCAGCACGAGACCATTTAATGCTTTATATGTCTAAAGTAGTATTTTTAAATCGGTGTTCAATTTCACAGGGAGCCAATGCAGAGTGGATACTATAGGGGTGATGTGCTTGTATCTTCTGGTTCTAGTGAGGACTCTCGCTGCAGCTTGTTTATGCACCTAGTTGAACAACCAGACAGTAAGGTGTTACAATAGTCCAACCTAGAGCTTCCTGTTTATGTATCGTTGCCGCGAAAGTTTCGCGTTCGTATCAGCGTTTAAATTACATAGCTTTTTGTTCATACAATAATAACAATAATAGCTAATAATTTTTATATGTTCATACTCCTGGGCTTCGCCTTTTTTCCGTTTTTTGAGCTTTTTGGAGAACCCGCGAGTTTCTTCATCTAAACGGAATCCAGCTCCAAACGACTAAACTCCGATTCAGGTACATTATAATGGATACTATTCAGCTTGTTCAGTGTGTGTGTGTGCAGGATGTTTAGACATTCTTCCTCCGTCATTAGCGGTAACTTTATTTGTGATAGGTGTGTGTTAGTTAGCACTCTGATGGTGAAGATATTAGCATTAGAGAAGCGCATCCAGTCTTTAGAGAGGGTTAGAGAGCGCGAGAGCAGCGTTATTCCCATAGCGGAAAGTCTATGTGCTGCAGGAGGAGATAACCAGCCCCCGACTCCGGCAGTAGAGCCCTCACAGAGTGGGTGACGACTCTGCGGCATACTCGTTCAGACAAAACTAACGCTAAGGCTAGCCCACCGGCGCACACCTCTTCTGCACTTCACGTGTCCAACTGGGTTGCACCCGCTGAGAAACCTGAAAGAGCTCTGGTTATAGGAGACTCTATACTGAGACACATGAAATTAGCTAGGCCTTTTGTGGTCAGGTGTATCCCGGGAGCCAGAGCATAGCAGGTAATCTTAGGGCTCTAGGTCAGCATAGGTTCTCTAAGATAGTGGTACATGCTGGAGCTAATGATATACACCTTCATCAGTCAGAGGTTAGCAAGCATAACTTTACAGAGGTGTTTAAAATAGTGAAGTAGTTTGCTCTGGTCCCATCCCAATGAGACGTGGCGACATAGCTTACAGCAGGTTATGGTCGCTGAACCGCTGGATGTCCAGGTGGTGCTCCGAAAACAACGTGGGCTACATAGACAACTGGAAGACCTTTGAGGGCAAAACTGGCCTGTTAGGGCGGGACGGTGTCCATCCCACTCGGGAAGGTGCTGCTCTCATTTCTTGCAGTATAGCACATAGTCTCAGAAGAGGCCTAGTTAATCGGTGACAATCCAGAGCCCAGGCCAGGGAGCAGACAGACAGGCTAAACCAACCGTCTGCTAGCTGCAGAGAGTCGTCACTCAGGGTTCATCATATTGAGATATTGTGTCTGTTCCCCGAGCTAAACATAAATTTAGAAAGACTCAAAGTGTTTTAGTAATTTAATTAACATAGATACCACAAACTCAGATCACACTGAATGCGCAGCCGGCAACTCTGATCTGAAGCTAGGACTGTTAAATATTAGATCTCTCGCATCTAAAGCAGTTATTGTTAATGAAATTATCACAGATCAGGAGTTTGATATATTATGTTTAACAGAAACCTGGATTAAACAGGACGAGTATGTAGCTCTAAATGAAGCTAGTCCTCCTGGATACAGCTACATACACCAGCCTCGGCTAACTGGTAGAGGAGGAGGAGTCGCAGTTATTTATAATAATAATCTGTCTATCGTGCAAAAACACAGATTTAAATTTAATGCATTTGAAGTTCTCTATAGTAACATAAAGTCAGCTCAGTCGATCCCGCTAATCATCATTTACAGACCCCCAGGGCCGTACTCGGAGTTTCTCTGCGAATTTGCAGATTTCCTCTCAAACCTTGTTGTTTCTGTAGACAAAGCGTTAATTGCTGGAGACTTTAATATTCATTTTGAGAATCCAGAAGACCCCCTGAGAACAGCATTCTTGTCCATACTGGACTCAGTATACTACTTGATCTTAGTGCTGCATTCGACACTATAGATCATGATATTCTCATAGATCGCTTACAAAATCACATTGGTATTCAGGGACAAGCTTTAAAATGGTTTAGATCCTACCTGTCTGATCGATTCCATTTTGTAGATCTGAATGGAGAACAGTCTGGTGTAATGCCAGTGAAATATGGGGTGCCACAAGGGTCAGTTTTAGGACCTCTGCTGTTCTCAATATACATGCTTCCCTTGGGTAACATCATTAGAAGACATGGGATTAGTTTCCATTGTTATGCTGATGATACTCAGTTATACATTTCCACAAAACCAGATGAAATACCCAAATTGTCTAGACTAACTGAGTGTATTCAAGATATAAAAGATTGGATGACCGATAATTTTCTTTTACTAAATTCAGATAAGACAGAGATATTACTTATTGGCCCAAAAACCAGTTCACACCAGCTCTCACAATTCAGCCTACGTTTAGAAGGATGTACTGTTACCACCAGCTCGACAGTGTAAGACCTGGGTGTAATATTAGACAGTAACTTAATCTTTGAAAATCACATCACAAAAACAGCCTTTTTCCACCTTAGAAATATTGCCAAGCTTAGGAATATTTTATCTGTATCTGATGCAGAAAAGCTGGTTCATGCATTCATGACCTCCAGACTGGACTACTGTAATGCATTACTGGGAGGCTGTCCTGCATCCTCAATTAACAAGCTACAGTTAGTCCAAAATGCAGCCGCCAGGGTTCTCACTAGATCCAGAAAATATGATCATATAACCCCAATATTATCATCCCTGCACTGGCTACCTGTTCAGTTTAGAATTAATTACAAAATAGCATTACTTACGTACAAGGCTCTAAACGGTCTAGCTCCCACATACCTAACCAGTCTTCTGATACGTTACAATCCACCACGCTCCTTAAGATCAGAAAACTCCGGACTACTGGTAGTTCCCAGAATATCAAAATCTACAAAAGCAGGTAGGGCATTTTCATATTTAGCTCCAAAGCTTTGGAATAGCCTTCCTGACAGTGTTCGGGGCTCAGACACAGTTTCCCAATTTAAAAGGAGACTCAAGACGCATCTCTTTAATCTGGCATACACATAATTAATTTCTTTACCTCATACTCAAGTACATCTATCCTGAATGACAACCACGCTAATTCTTTTCACCTGCTCTTTATTTTTCCACCCATCCCGAGGCATCTGGAGATTGTGCCAGCTTCAGTAGACAGAGGCCGACCCTGCGAGGTTCCTGAGGCATCCAGAGAAGGACCTGCTCCAGCTGGATTCTTCTTCATGTTGGTTTGGAGCTACACATGCTGCTCCTGAGCTCCCAGTGATCCAGACCCCCATCTGCCCTCTGCACCTGCTGACTCATACCTGAGCTGAACTGGACTTTGTGTTAATTTAAATAACTTCTGTTATATCGAACTTTCATCTGCATAACACACATGATGTTCTACAATTCCTGCTATCCGTTATCACCCAGATGAGGATGGGTTCCCTGTTGAGTCTGGTTCCTCTCAAGGTTTCTTCCTATTGCCATCTCAGGGAGTTTTTCCTTGCCACTGTCGCCGTCACCCTTGGCTTGCTCATCAGGGACAATCTCATTATCTAGACACATTTTGCTTACACATATATACATTTCCATAAGTCTTCTTTTCATTTTCTTTTCATTTCTGTGAAGCTGCTTTGAGACAATGACCATTGTTAAAAGCGCAAAAGAAAAAAAAAAGAAAAAAGAAAGTAGGAGTAAATCAGTGTGTAGTAGGACCCACTCATAAAGCAGGTCACACTTTAGATTTAATATTATCCTTCAGATTAAGTACAAGAAATTTATTCACAATTCCACAGTCTGAAGTTATCTCAGATCACTATCTTGTCTCGATTAAAGCGTGTTATAGTAATAATGTATGCAGCACAGCACCGCGCTTCCACCTTAAACGTACATTTACATCAAATACCGCACAGAGCTTTATCAATAATCTTCCAGAATTATCAACTTTGATTCGATCCCCATCTGACTTCACAGAACTCGATCAGGCGACTGAACATTTAGAGTCAACATTTTGTTATACCTTAGATAATGTAGCTCCAGTTAAAAGAAAAATCATTAAACTCGCTCCCTGGTATAATGGTCACACACGCAGTTTAAAAGAGACCGCTCAGAAATTAGAACATAAATGGCGTCAAACCAAATTGTTTGTATTTCAGATAGCTTGGAAGGAGAGCATCCTGAACTATAAATAAAGCCCTCAGTGATGCTAGATCAACGTATCTCTCCACTCTTATAGAAAATAACAAAAACAACCCGAGATTTTTATTTAATACCGTAGCTAAATTAACTAAAAACAAGACCACTGCAGAAATCTCCACAACAACATCATGCAGTAGTGAGGATTTCATGAACTTAAACCTTTTTTAAATAACATTAATATTAGGGAAAAAATTTCAGGCTTTAAAACAATGCAATTTAAGTGATATCGATAATGAACTAACCACACCACATCACATCATATAACTTAGAACACTTTACTCCCCTTGAAGCGAGGGAACTAATTTCACTCATCTCTCCTTCAAAATCGTCAACCTGTATATTAGATCCCATACCGACACATTTTCTCAAACAGTAATAATAGAACTCCAGTTGAAAATAAATATCTGCAATCAGCAGTGGGTATGTTCCAAAATCTTTTAAATTTGCAGTTATTAAACCGATAATTAAGAAGTCTGACCGCGACCCCTGTCAGCTGTCCAATTACAGGCCGATATCAAACCTCCCCTTTATCTCTAAAATTCTGGCAAAGATAGTTGCGGAGCAGCTATGCTCATATCTACAGTACATAGAAATAACATACATGAACTGTATCAGTCAGGATTTACGGATAAAAATTTAATGCATTTGAAGTGCTCCATAGTAACATAAAACTGTGTGTCATCAGCATAACAATGAAAACTAATACCATGCTTACAAATTATGTTGCCCAGAGGAAGCATGTAAAGAGAAAATAGCAGTGGGCCTAAAACTGAACCCTGTGGGACACCAAACTCCACTTGAGAACATGAGGAATGGTCACCATTTAAATCTACATACTGATAACGAACAGTCAAATAGGATCTGAGCCACTAGAGGGCAGTTCCCTTAATTCCTACTACATTTTCTAATCTGTGAAGGAGAATACTATGATCAATGGTGTCAAAAGCTGCACTGAGGTCGAGTAACACAAGCATAGTTACGCAACCCTGATCAGAGGCCAATAGGAGGTCATTTACTACTTTAACGAGTGCTGTCTCTGTGCTGTGATGAGTCCTAAATCCTGACTGATCCTGATCCTTCGTGTATGCTATTTCCATGTAGATATGAACATAGCGGCTGCTCTACTACCCTTTCCAGAATTTTCTAGTTAAAGGAGAGGTTTGATATCGGTCTGTAATTGGACAGCTGACAGGGGTCGAGGTTGGGTTGTTTAATTAGTGGTTTAACTAACTTCCTTTGGGAGGAGCTACCTAAACCCTGGCTAATCCATAAATTGGTGAATGGGTGGAGCGAACAGAGTCTGACTGTTGGTTGAAACATGCCTACTTACCTCAGTTACCAAAAGCTAGCTATCTAAGCTTTTGCTTATTTTAAATGCTAAAATGGTTTACATTAATTTAAATGCTAGTGCAATCTCCACATTAATGAGTCAATGTATTGAGATGGGGTTGTGGTGGGCTGCTGGGGGCCAGGAAGTCCTTAGGATGTAGGCCAGGATGTTCCTTAACTTTTTATGTTCAACAGGGTGTGATAAATGTTGTAAAATAGGTGAGTGCTGGGCTATTTTTGGCAGTGTAGGAAAACACCAGTGTTTTAAATCTGATGCAGCAGCTACAGGAAGCTAATGGAGGGAGTGGCGTATTTGGGGCAGGGATGTGTTAAGATTAAAACCATTTATACAGCTGCAGTCTGGATTAGAATCTCATAAGATATACAGAAGCAGACCTGCCAGGAGCAAGATGCAGTACTCCAGTTATTAAATGATAAGGGACTGAATAAACACCGAGACAGCACAGTGGCAAACTGGTTAGCACTGTTGCCTTGCACCTCCATGGTCTGGGTTTAATTCCTGGCCAGTGTCGAGCCCCGTCTCTGTGTGCATGGAGTTTGCATGTTCTCCCAGTGCTTGGTGGGTTTCCTCTGGGTGCTCCGGTTTCCTTCTCCAGTTCAAAGACCTGCAAATTAGGCTAATTGGCGTTCCCAAATTGCCTGTAGTGTGTGAATGAGTGTGTGTGTGTGTATGTAAGTGTGCGTGCCCTGCAATGGATTGGCAGGATGTCCAAGGTATAACCCACCTCGTGCTTTAAGTCTCCTGGGATAGGCTCCAGGCCCCCTGCTACACTGAATACAAAATAAAGTGGTATATAAGATGAGTGAGAGAGAGTGAGTGAACAAACACCTGATTGGCCTGTGTATCTAGAAGTGGATGAACCGTTCTGTAGATAGGGACAGATGGTTGTCCTGGACTACCCGAAAGTAGCACTGCACCCAACTGTGTGTTATAACTTGAGTGTTATGTAACGTGTTTGATCCCTTTTTACACGGGTGGCACCATAGACACGAGGACATGAGGGAAAAGGGTAATTTTAAATAGAAAAAAACAGAGAAGGAAAAGGGTTTAAGTAGGGAGGGTGGAAAGAGAGGGGAGGAAAGGAGTGAAGGAGTGTACGTGCAGGTCCGGTGGCAGTACCCAGCTGGCATGCGGGCACACAGCTGACGAAAGAGTGTCAGACTTGAGCACACAGAGGAAGTGCTCTTGCACACTCCCAAAGATATCCCCTTCCACTGACATGGGCCAAGATCGGCCCATCCCAGCTCTTTCTGCACATGGCCACAGTGGGAGTCCCTTTTTGACACCTGTCGGCTGAGCGGCTTTCCCAGCTGGTATCAGGGGTCTTAACACAGATCCACCTAGTGGCCTTTTCCTCTTCAGTGGCAGGGACTCGATGGCGGGCTCTGTGTGGAAGTGAACATGCCGCGGGAGCTCGAGCAGTCCTTTTCCACGCTGTCCTCATTGCGGAGATCAAAGGGTGGCATTCCAGTCTCTGGTGTGCACACTTCGCCCCGCTCACATGCCACTCTCCATAGCTACCGCACAACTCTTTGCTATGTTCCCGGGCCTCGGACTAAACTCTGCACCTCGTTTTTATAATATGGAGAAAGCACGAGATCCATTAACGTTAATTATTGCCAGCCAACCCAACCTGGCGGCCCACCCCTTCCCTACCTATGTGGGGAGCCTACGGCACGCCGTGACAGTTATTAAGAAAGCAATATGAGCTTATGACACAATTGCCCTGCAAAATGTACTAGGTTGCTTCGTTCAGATAGAGGATACAGCCTTGACAAGAGAGCCGGTATAGGGGATACGACCTCACTGAGGGAGAGGGTATAAGGGAAAGACCTAACCAAGAGAGACAGTAGAGTTTTTATAAATATTGATCTAAAATAATTCATTTGAATCCAAACTCTTTAGGCTGATTCTATAATCGTTATGCATCTCCAAACTCATAAGTGCACATGTAGGGCTCTGTAAGGCTATAAAGCTCATTGTGGTTTGCAATTCCCGAGTGTGGTTCTAGAATCATTAATGAAGGTTAAAGATGGTTTAGAATTCTTGGCCTAATCCTAGAATCTCTAGTAAGCTCAGTTTTACTGTATTAAATCCACTCCTGGAATGCCAAGAGTGGTTCTGAAGTATTCTCGTTTTTTCAGTGAATATGATTCTCTAGGAGCATTTTGGAAGCTTCAGAGAGTTTGGTTCTATGTTCCATAATGATTGTTGATTTTTCTGTGAAATTCTGAACTTTTCATTTAGTTCGTCTTCCATAATCCTCAATATAACTCTAAAACACTTGTGATTTCTTCAGTTTTGGCAGCTCTAGAGTGACATAATGACATTTTAGAACCATGACATAGTTTGGGTTTTCCTCTTTAGAATATTTAATGGACCAGCAGCAGAAACACGGCAATGCACAAATATATTCAACATACTTTCTTAGGACTCTGTGTGTGTGTGTGTGTGTGTGTGTGTGTGTGTGTGTGTCCTGTCTGGCTGGACATTAGCGTAACTATAGAACAAAGAACATCTCTCCATCCATCTGTTCTTTCATCAAAGCAATGAAATTCCTCAACAATAGCCCTATGCGCACGTGTGTGTGTGTGTGTGTGTGTGTGTGTGTGTGTGTGTGTGTGTGTGTGTGTGTGTGTGTGTGTGTGTGTGCGCGTGTGTGTGTGTGTGTGCGCGTGTGTGTGTGTGTTCTCTTTTGATGTTAGATTGTGCCAAATTTGGATTTGACAGGGGGTCATTTCAGCCCTGCAAACACACAGACACTCAGCTGCTCTGGCTCATCCACTCCATCAAATGTGCTTCTAAGCCTCTCAGTCATCCAGACTCTCTCTGTCTCTCTGTCTCTCTCTCTCTCTCTCTCTCTCTCTCTCTGTCTCTCTCTCTCTCTCTCTGTCTCTCTGTCTCTCTGTCTCTCTCTCTCTCTCTGTCTCTCTCTCTCTCTCTCTCTCTCTCTCTCTGTCTCTCTCTCTGCGCATGCGCTGGGTGTGAGGGAGCGCGAAAGACTGTTTGGCGTCCTGCCAAGTTTTTTCTGAAGACTGTTTATTCATTAATTAATTTATTTACTTTTCTTTAATTAGTGAATGTTTTTCATTTAAAAAATATAAAGTTTATAGTGAGAGAGAGAGCGGGCGGGGCACCATGGCTTCTGAAGCCGGTATGGCGTCAGATGTGTCCCCGAGGACGGCATACCGATTGAGGACGTTCTGTTTGCGGTGGGGGACAGGATCGGGTGTAAGAACATCTACTCTGCCTCCCGGATGAACAAGGCCGTGGTGGTGTTGGTGAACAGGGTCGACCTCGCGAGCGCACTGACGCGGAGCGGAATCTGTGTGAGAGGAGCCGCGGTTAAAGTCACCCCTCTGTCTGCCGCCGCGACGCGGGTGCTCATATCTAACGTGCCTCCGTTCATAAAGGACGAGGCTATAATGAAGGAGCTGCCCGTTTCGGGAAGTCGGTCGGCCCCATGAGAGCGATCCCGCTCGGGTGTGAGAGCTCCAACATGCGGCACATCCTGTCCTTCCGCAGGCAAGTGCTAATGATCTTAAACAACGAAGATCAAACTTTAAACGTTAATTTTAAATGTAAAGAGGGTGACAGCGGCTACACCGTCTTCGCCACCACGGAACCGCTGAGATGCTTTGAGTGCGGTGACGTGGGACAGAAGAGGCTGAGCTGTCCGCACGGAGCCGTGCAGCCGGGGAGATCGCGCGGCGATACGGCCGGGAAACAGCGGCAGCGGCGCGAGGACAGCCAGCCGGAGAACAGCGGGAAGGCGGAGCAAACAGAGGACCGCAGCGACACACCGCAGCCGCGACTCGAACAGGTCGGCCCTGAACACAGCACCGCCACAGAGACACACACCGCGCCAGGAGCAGATGACAACACCGACACTACTGTATACAACACCAGTACAGTACCCACCGCAGACAGTGACCCCGCCCCTAACGCCGACTCCGCCCCTACAATCTGCCCAGAAGAGGTAAAGCAGCCACAAACCAGTACACCTCCACCGACACCAAAAAAGAGCAATACAGAAAAACCCAGGAGGACGAGAGAGGAGTCATCCAACACAGAGCACAGCAATAAACGCACAACCCGCAGTCAGACCCTCAGTGAAGCAGCAGCGCCCAGTACAGCAGAGTCAGACCCAGACACGACCAGAGACATCCAGGAACAAGCAGACAGATACCTTCAAGAACTCGACCAGCTACAGATACCAGCTACAGATACCGGACATAAACAAGAAACATCTAGTGAAAACGTTATTAAAAAAAGGCAAAAGCAGCAGGAAAAAAAGCTCAAAAACCCACCGACACTCAGGAGGAAGAGAAAATGGACAGAAGCTGAAGAAAGCAAAAACTATAAGACTGAATGACTGAAACAAAAATGAAAATATATATATATATATGTCTATATATTGTGTATGGGTGCATGTATGAGTGTGTCTATGTGTGTGTGGGTATGTATGAGTGTGTGTATGTAAGTGTGAGTGATTGTGTGTATGTGTGTGCTTGCGTGTATATATGGTGTGTGTATGTATGTGTGCATGTGTATATGTAGTAAGTTAAAAACAACTCTCTTTCTCCTTCTCTCTCTCTCTCTCCTTCTTTTCTCCCCCTCTCTCTCTATATATGTTTATATGTATATATATAAATACATACAATATATATTTGTATATAAATTGTAAAATAGTCTTTAATTTTGTTATAATAAAGTGAGTTTAAAACCTCAAAAACCTCTCTCTGTCTCTCTCTCTCTCTCTCTCTCTCTCTTTTTTCTCTCTCTGCGCAGGCGCTGGGTGTGAGGGAGCGCGTGAAAGACTGTCTTGCCAAGTTTTTCTGAAAAAACTTTCCGTTTTTCCCCACTTCTTTATTTATTTATTTATTTATTTTTATTTATTTATTCCCCTTCTTTACTTCCCCTTAATTATTTTTTTAGTGAATGCCGTTTAAAATATATATGACTTAAAACTTCATGGTGAGAGAGAGAGCGGGCGGGGCACCATGGCCTCCGAGGCCGGTGTGGAGTGTTTGTCTCTCCGGAATGGTGTGAGGTGCGTCACGGACACTGGGGTCTTTGTGGAAGAAGTGCTGCTAGCGGTGGGAGAGCAGGTCGGGTGCGAGAACATCTACTCAGCCTCCCGGATGAACAAAGCGGTGGTGGTGTTTCTAAAAAAGACGAACCTCGTGAGTGCGCTCGTAAAGAGCGGAATAACCGTGAGAGGATCAGCGGTCCCGGTCTCCCCTCTGTCTGCCCCCGCCACGAGAGTGGTGATATCTGGCGTGCCTCCGTTTATACAGGACGAGGCGATCATGAGGGAGCTGGCCCGATTCGGGAGGTTCGTCAGCCCCATGAGAGCCATCCCGCTCAGGGTGTAAGAGCTCCAGCTGGAGACACGTCCTGTCCTTCCGAAGGCAGATTCTAATGGTGTTAACTAACCAAGAAGGAACACTGAATGTTAATTTTAAGTGTAAAGCGGGGGACAGCAGTTACACCATTTTCACTACAATGGACCCGCTGAGGTGTTTTGAGTGCGGGGACGTCGGACACAAAAGGCTGAGCTGTCCACACGGAGCCGCGCAGCCGGGGAGCGACACGGCCGGGAAACAGCAGCAGCGGCGCGGGGACAGTCAGCCGGAAAACACAGAGGAGTCCGAGTCCGGCGCGGGCCTCAGCGACACACCCGAGTCAGCACTCACGAAGGTCAGTCGCACACACACCTCCACCACAGAGACACACACCGCACCCGGCGCTGACTCCAACACCGCCACTACTGTACACAGCGCGAGTAAACATCCCGGCGCATGTACAGTAGTCAGCGCTGACCCCTCCCCCAACGCAGACCACACCCCTAGCGCCAACACCGGAGAGGCACAGGAACCTCAGACCTGCACACCACCACTGACACCCACAGAACGTCCATCAGAGAATACATCAACAAACGAAAAACCCACAGACAAACACTGAATACAACAGCACAGGACACAGAAGAAGCCGGATGCAGCACCGAGTACACACAAAAAGAACCGCAAAAAGACATAGAGGAACAGATAAACCAATTCTTACAGTTAACTGGAAAAGAAAAGAGACAAGTGATCACTAAACTATTCCCCCGGAAACAATAAGCTGTTAAAACATCTCACATCAGCCAACAAGAAAAATATACACAGTAAAAAAAAAAAAAAACACAGGACATGGACATTGACAATAACAGAATTAGACACTCCGGACTGTAGAACAGGGTGACGAGGAAAAAATAGGAGGAGGCGGGGCCTAGTGGGGTCAGGGCAGTGGTACAGGATGGAGGTGTAGTGGTGCAGGACTTATAGACCCTTGGAAAGAAAAGAACCTGGGAATAAAACGATACACATGGATAAAAACCACTGACACAAGAATAAGTGCTGCAAGACTGGACAGATTTTACATCACAAAAACTAACAGAAACAAAATCTTGAAGATTTCTATTCATCCCAGCGGGTTTTCGGATCACCACATGGTTACAATAGATTTTATATTGTCTGACAAAACAAAACCTCGATTTTACTTGTGTTTTAACTTAAAACTGCTCCAAGATCAACATTTCTGCTTTAAATTTTTAACCTTCTGGGAAGAATGGAGAAGAAGGAAAGGGGACTTCACATCCTTAGGCACATGGTGGGAGGTGGGGAAAGCACAAATTAAAATATTTTGTCAACAATATACAGCACACACAAAGGCAATAAAAAAGGGGGCAGTTGAAGAATTAGAGAGGGAGATACGAGCCCTAGAGAATACAATACTGGAGAAAAAGGAAAAGGAAAAAAGGAACTCCTTAGAAACAAAAAAGAAGGCACTACGTTCTTATCTACATGAGCAGGCCAAAGGAGCCCTTATAAAATCACAAATCTCCAACATCAAAGACATTGACGCCCCAACCACCTACTTCTTCAACCTGGAACGAAAAACCCAAAGACAAAACCAAATGCTGTACCTAAAACGTCCTGATGGCAGCACAACTACATCTTGTGAAGAAATGAGAGCCATCGCAGTGGACTATTACAAGAACCTATACCACAAGGAGCCTACTGATCCGAAACACAGAGAGGAAATAACAAAGGAACTACCAAAGCTAACAGAGGAGCAAAAGGAAGCTCTAGACACGGACATTGAGCTACAGGAACTAACCACTGCAGTACAGCAGCTATCCACCGGACGAGCACCGGGCATTGATGGACTCCCAGCCGAATTTTACAAACAGTTCTGGGAAACGTTGGGAGCAGATTTATACGAGGTTTTTAACTGGTCTATAAACAATGGAAAACTACCTGCAAGCTGCACACGGGCGGTTCTATCTCAGCTCCCAAAAAAAGGGGGACTTGGGCGTTTTAAAGAACTGGAGACCTGTTGCTCTTTTATGTACAGACTATAAAATACTATCGAAGTGTTTGTCAAACAGACTCAAAGAATACATAAGCGAAATAATACACACAAGTCAAACGTATTGCATACCTGGACGCACAATAATGGACAATATTTTTACTGTACGTGATGTGATAGACTTGTGTAAAATGAATTCTTATGACATGAGGTTTTTATCTATAGACCAAGAAAAAGCCTTTCGATAGAGTGGACCACACCTATCTCTTTAATACATTAAATGCTTTTGGGATGGGAACAAGGTTTACAGCATGGATCAAGCTTTTATACACAGATGCTTGTGTCATGCTTAAAGTTGGAGGAGGACTTAGTTGCCCCTTTAAAATACAACGAGGGATCAGACGAGGGTGTCCACTGTCAGGGCAACTATACAGCCTGGTGATTGAACCGTTTTTATATCAGTTAAGGAGAAACATGAGCGGGTCATCAGAGTGTGGCATTCCAAACAAAGTAGTAGCGTCGGCTTACGCAGATGATATACTGGTCTTTATCACTAAACAGGAGGACATTCATGTCCTTTCCAATAGTCTAAGAATGTACTAGGCTGCATCCTCTGCACGTGTTAACTGGGGCAAGTGTGAAAGCTTTATTGCAGGTCAGTGGGAAGGAAAACAAGTTCCCAAACTTCATCTTCATCTAGGCATTTGGCAGATGCCCTTATCCAGAGCGACTTACATTTTTATCTCATTACATCTGAGCAATTGTGGGTTAAGGGCCTTGCTCAATGGCCCAACAGTGGCAACTTGGTGGTCGTGAGGTTTGAACCTGGGATCTTCTGAACCATAGTCCAATGCCTTAACCTCTGAGCTACCCCTGCCCCAGAAAACTTCCAGAAAACATGCAGTGGGGAAGAACAGGTATTAAATACCTGGGAGTCTACCTAGGGGACGAGGACTACTCTCCCCTGGGAGACTCCCAGGTAAAAACTGGGAGGGCTTGGTGGAAAAGGTAAGTGCAAAGTTGTCAAAATGGATCTGGGTCCTGCCCCAGCTGTCCTACAGGGGGAGAGTACTGGTCGCCAACAATTTGGTTGCCTCGATGCTGTGGCACAAGTTCACAGCCCTTGAATCACCAGAAACAACAGTCAGAGAGATTCAGAGAAGGATAGTGGACTTCTTCTGGAACGGGCAACACTGGACACGGGCACCAGTCCTCTACCTGCCGATACAGGAGGGAGGCCAGGGCCTGATCGACCTACCAAGCTGAATAAAAACCTTCTGTCTTCAGACTGCACAAAGACTGCTCTACGAAAATGAGACAACATGGACTCACACAGCATGTCTTCTACTTCACAAAGTCGAGGATTTAAAATACGACAGACATTTGTTTGTTCATTTGTTCATTTGTTCAAAAATCCTGGCATCAAGGAACCTACGACAATGGTTTCAAAAAGCTGGAATTACAAAGCTTGGGGACTTAAGGACTGGCAAAGGATGGAAAACTACAACCACACTTGGGGAGGAGACAAAAATCCAGTCCCATCGAATGCTGCAGGGAATGTTGAGAGAGGTGATTCTAGTGCTGCCTCCAGAATTCAGGGAGGCGTTAGAACGGGACTCTGGAGGGGACTGGCAACCTTTCCCCCCTCTCTCCATCCTTGCAGCAGCAGAACAACCAGAAGCCGACGGAGGAATACTATCCTTCAGAATAGCTCAAATGACAGACTTGAAAAAAACGGACCAAGAGTGCGCTATACACAGTCAGTGTGAAGGTGTCTCATCAGAACTCTCTGGCCGGGTTGAAGGAGTCGAGGTTGTCGGATCTGCTGGCACCGGGCTCTTCCCCACGGGGCAGATGGAGGTCCCTGTACACGCACAGTGGAGTGGAGGATCGTGCACGGGGCCGTGGCCACAAACAGACACGTAGCACATATCGACTCCACCGTAGCCACAACATGTCCCTTCTGTGGCAGGGAGGAAACCTTAGACCACCTCATCTTAAAATGTGAGAGGCTTAGGCCAATGTTCAACACTTTGTAAGAATGGACAGCAAGATTTGATCAAACCTTAACAGAAAAATTATACATTTTTGGCCAAAAATACTCAGCCGCAAACAAACAAAGGATTTGCATAATCAATTTTCTAATTGGCAAAGCAAAACTTGCCACATGGCTTACAAGAAAAAACTAAATAAAAAATGATGGCACTTTGAACCCAGAGCTCATGCTTAAAACTCTCGTAAAAACCAGACTGAAAATTTAATTCACATACGGAACAACGACAAATAAGCTGCAGGACTTCTGTAAAGTTTGGGGACAGGGGGAAATTTTATGCAGTGTCGAAAATGATTTGTTAATTTTACCCTTTTAATATAGATATATGTACAGTATATGTTTATTATTTATTTATTAACTATTTCTTACCTTATGGGTGGTGTTATGTTGTATAATGATTTTATGGTACCTCACTCTACCATCGGCCTACATATACGGCCTTCAAGTTATTAGTGCTTCCCATTTGAACATGACAAAATCAAACCAAAATAGATTTTATTTTGTGATTACATACTTATTGAAGTTTTTGTACATTATATCCTTTTTTTTAAAAACCCATGTGAAAATGAAAACTTGCTTTCTAAAAATCTACCTTTTATTATTGTGTGTACAGTCGTGGCCAAAAGTTTTGAGAATGACACAAATATTAGTTTTCACAAAGTTTGCTGCTAAACTGCTTTTAGATCTTTGTTTCAGTTGTTTCTGTGATGTACTGAAATATAATTACAAGCACTTCATATGTTTCAAAGGCTTTAATCGACAATTACATGACATTTATGCAAAGAGTCAGTATTTGCAGTGTTGGCCTTCTTTTTCAGGACCTCTGCAATTCGACTGGGCTGCTCTCAATCAACTTCTGGGCCAAATCCTGACTGATAGCAACCCATTCTTTCATAATCACTTCTTGGAGTTTGTCAGAATTAGTAGGTTTTTGTTTGTCCACCCGCCTCTTGAGGATTGACCACAAGTTCTCAATGGGATTAAGATCTGGGGAGTTTCCAGGCCGTGGACCCAAAATTTCAACGTTTTGGTCCCTGAGCCACTTAGTTATCACTTTTGCCTTATGGCACGGTGCTCCATCGCGGTGGAAAATGCATTGTTCTTCACCAAACTGTTGTTGGATTGTTGGAAGAAGTTGCTGTTGGACAGTGTTTTGGTACCATTCTTTATTCATGGCTGTGTTTTGGGGCAAAATTGTGAGTGAGCCCACTCCCTTGGATGAGAAGCAACCCCACACATGAATGGTCTCAGGATGCTTTACTGTTGGCATGACACAGGACTGATGGTAGCGCTCACCTTTTCTTCTCCGGACAAGCCTTTTTCCAGATGCCCCAAACAATCGGAAAGAGGCTTCATCCGAGAACATGACTTTGCCCCAGTCCTCAGCAGTCCATTCGCCATACTTTTTGCAGAAGATCAATCTGTCCCTGATGTTTTTTTTGGAGAGAAGTGGCTTCTTTGCTGCCCTTCTTGACACCAGGCCATCTTCCAAAAGTCTTGGCCTCACTGTGCGTGCAGATGCCCTCACACCTGCCTGCTGCCATTCCTGAGCAAGCTCTGCACTGGTGGCACTCCGATCCCGCAGCTGAATCCTCTTTAGGAGACGATCCTGGCGCTTGCTGGACTTTCTTGGACGCCCTGAAGTCTTCTTAACAAGAACTGAACCTCTTTCCTTGAAGTTCTTGATGATCCTATAAATTGGTGATTTAGGTGCAATCTTAGTAGCCACAATATCCTCGCCTGTGAAGCCATTTTTATGCAACGCAATGATGGCTGCACGCGTTTCTTTGCAGGTCACCATGGTTAACAGTGAAAGAATAATGATTTCAAGCATCTCCCTCCTTTTAACATGTCAAGTCTGCCATTCTAACCCAATCAGTCTGACATAATGATCTCCAGCCTTGTGCTCGTCAACATTCTCACCTGAGTTAACAAGACGATTACTGAAATGATCTCAGCAGGTCCTTTAATGACAGCAATGAAATGCAGTGGAAAGTTTTTTTTTCGGGATTATGTTAATTTTCATGGCAAAGAAGGACTATGCAATTCATCTGATCACTCTTCAGAACATTCTGGAGTATATGCAAATTGCTATTATAAAAACTCAAGCAGCAACTTTTCCAATTTCCAATATTAATGTAATTCTCAAAACTTTTGGCCACGACTGTATATGTATATATGTGTATGTGTGTATGTATGCGTGTACGGGTGTACGCATATGTGTGTATACGTGTGTGTGTGTGTGTGTGTGTGTGTGTCAGATAAGATGCCATGAATGTTTTCAAAATTAAAGACACCTAAAAGTCAAGGTCTCTCTCTCTCTGGTGCATGCTGGGAGGTGGTGTGAGAGCAGCGTGTGGAGTGTGGTTTGAGAGCGAATGACCATTTTTTGTTGGAAAACTTTTTTCCAACACTTTTGAGCTTTTTTCTTTTCTAAAACCACAAAAACAACATAAATATATTAAACATCTATACACAGCCGCGCACACAGCATTACTAGTTTAACCCGCTGGTGTGTGGGGCTGTTGATCTCGTGGCGGGGTGCAGGGATGGCGGCTCACCCGAGCGGTGCAGCCCGTCCTCTCTCACTCCGTCACGGGGTGCGCTGCGAGGTGAGCGCCGTGGCGTCGGTGGAGCAGGTGTTGTTGGCCGTACGAGAATGTATCAGGTGTGACAGCATCGTGTCCGCATCGCGGATGAACAAGTCTGTGGTGGTGTTCGTTAAGGAGAGGGAGCTCGTGCATCAGCTGATTGAAAACGGAATAAAGTTAAGTGGAGAACTTTATTCCGTTACTCCGCTGGGTGCTACAACAATGAAGACTAAGAAAACACTATAAACACTAAGCAAACGCACTTTTGGTCTCACCCCCCTTTTCCTTTTTTTTTCTTTTCTTTTTCATTCCTCCCCTCCCCTCCCCTCCCCTCCCCTCCCTTATGTGTCGAACATTCCCCCTTTTATCCCCGATGAGGATATAGAGAGGGAACTGTCTCGATTCGGTAAGATAGTGAGCAGTATGAGAGTGGCGTCTCTGAACTGTAAAAACCCCGCGCTGAGGCACGTCGTCTCCTTCAGGCGTACAGTGCTCATGTTCCTGACTGAGTCCACTCTGGACATCTCATTCAGAGTCACTCATGAGGGAAAGTCATACATGCTGTACGCCAGCACTGGGAGCATGAGGTGCTTCGAATGTGGGGACATCGGGCACAAAAAGTTCAGCTGCCCACATAGAGCACAGGTCAGGGAGGAGGCGGGGCCTAGTGGGGTCAGGGCAGTGATGCAGGATGGTGGTGTAGTGGTGCAGGATGGTGGAGTAGAGGTGCAGGATGGAGTGAGCTCCATCATGGAGCTCACAGGTGGTGCAGTGGCGTTGGACGGAGTGAGCTCCAGTTTGGAGCAGTCAGGTGCTGCAGAGGGGCAGGATGGGGGCCAACCCACTGTAGAGAGCAGTGTAATGACTGATGGTGAGCAGATGAGAGAAGAACGAACAGACAGTGAACAGGTAACCGTGAAAAAAAAAACGTGGGAAGCTAAATGATGGGCCATACAAGGAAAAAAGAGCTAGTGAATGTGGAGAGGTGGAGAGGGCTGGAGAGCCCAGAGCAAAAAAGAATCATGTGGAACACAGAAAGATCTAGATCCTGATCAGGGGGCTCAGACACTGTAGGAGAACCAGTCTTATTGTGGGGGTTAAATAGCATGGTTGGGGCAGGTAATGTGGAAGAACCTTCATCACTCTTAGAACAAGATGAAGATTTAATAGATGAGGATTTTGAAGAAGAGAGATTTTCTGATATATCGGATATCAGTGTGTCACGTTTTGGGGGAGATCAGCAGCTCTATACACTGGATGATATAAATGAATACTTGAGGAAAACTTCTATCAACATTGAAGACCATTTCAAAGATGTTAAAAAATTTATAGCATCAGTAGCACATTTACAGTACAATACAAGCTATGATCTCCTGAGCAGAAAAAAAAGATGTGGCGCTTAAAAGACCACATAACAAAATGGCGGCGGTCTCATGCAAAACAGAAATGAACACATCACACTGGGTCCTTTCTGTTCTCTTTAATGCACTTTACATCTGCACTTTACATCTGGTCAAACTACCAGAGTTTGACCAGATGTGGGCACATGGGGACGTCTTATGCTCCAGAGACAGGGAGGTTTTATCAGTGGCGGCCGGTCAATACGGGGCGCAGGGGCGCCGCCCCCCTTAAAGTTGGCAGAGAAGAATGCTACTTTAACATGTCATTATTTAACATAATAATTATTTATTTTAATAATGAAATATCATTTAGTCATTTAGTCACAATATTCCACTGTATTTCTTAATATAATTTATTTGCAATTACAAAAAATCTAAACTGTATTACGTTCCTTTGTGTTGGTGTACGCGGTGCACCGAACAAACCAGTGTCTATGTAGCACGTACATTTGTGAAAAGCATGTGACCTGAGGCTGAGCTCTGATTGGATCTTTTTAAATCATCCTTGGGGCGGAGCACTGTGTGCCCTGAACCCGCCCACTTTTGTCCTTAGCGAATCAATATTGTTTTTAAATATTTGGGCTCATGTGATTGGCCCATGTGATTCTCAGCGAGTCTTTTCCAGCACTTCTTATGGCGAGCGGAGCTGCTGACTGGATGTGATGTGAGTCAGGACTTTATTTTATACTAGTAGTAATGATGCGCATTACGAGTATTAAAGAGTATTAAAGTTTCATTTTAATTTTGTTTGCCCCCCCCCCCCATTTTTTTTGCACCAGACGCCACTGGTTTTAACTTTCAACTTTTAAAGATAAGTGTGAAATCCTTTTTATCTTTTTTCTTTTTTACCTGTATCTTACTGTACCTATTTTTTTTAACATTGCTTTAATACACCTGTTTCAGTACCGTACACACTCGAACTTTTCTCATTGATCTGTTTTACTGAATTTATTTTAAAGTCTCATTGCTAAGCTCGTTTATTTTCCTATTTGCTATCTTATTTTTTTTTTTTCTCCCTCTTCTTTTCCACCAACTTATTTATTTATTTATTTTCACAAAACCTCTTGCCTTATTTATTTGAATCTTATTGACAAATTTTTGGCTTTTGGAAGAAAAAAAGTGTGGATACAAATACAAATCTCTCTCTCTCTCTCTGCGCATGCGCTGGGTGTGAGGGAGCGTGAAAGACTGTTTGGCGTCCTGCCAAGTTTTTCGGAAGATTGTTTATTTATTTATTTATTTATTTATTTATCTATTTATTTATTTATATTTCTGTAGTCAGTGAATGGTCTTCAATTTAAAAATATAAAGTTTACAGTGAGAGAGAGAGCGGGCGGGGCACCATGTCCTCTGAGGCCGGTATAGAGACTTTGTCTCTCCGGCATGGCGTCAGGTGTGTCCCCGAAGACGGCGTGCCGATCGAGGACGTTCTGTTTGCGGTGGGGGAGAGGATCGGGTGTGAGAACATCTACTCCGCCTCCCGGATGAACAAGGCCGTGGTGGTGTTGGTGAACAGGGTCGACCTCGCGAGCGCGCTGACGCGGAGCGGAATCTGTGTGAGAGGAGCCGCGGTTAAAGTCACCCCTCTGTCTGCCCCCGCGACGCGCGTGATCATATCTAACGTGCCTCCGTTCATAAAGGATGAGGCTATAATGAAGGAGCTGCCCGTTTCGGGAAGTCGGTCGGCCCCATGAGAGCGATCCCGCTCGGGTGTAAGAGCTCCGACATGCGGCACATCCTGTCCTTCCGCAGGCAAGTGCTCATGATCTTAAACAATGAAGATCAAACATTAAATGTTAATTTTAAATGTAAAGAGGGGGACAGCGGCTACACCGTCTTCGCCACCACGGAGCCGCTCAGGTGCTTTGAGTGCGGTGACGTGGGACACAAGAGGCTGAGCTGTCCGCACGGAGCCGTGCAGCCGGGGAGATCGCGCGACGATATGCCCGGGCAACAGCGGCGGCGGCGCGAGGACAGCCAGCCGGAGAACAGCGGGGAGGCGGAGCAAACAGCGGGGAGGCGGAGCCCACATCGGGGAGGTGGAGCCCACAGCGGACCGCAGCGACACACCGCAGCCGCGACTCGAACAGGTCAGCCCTGAACACAGCGCCATCACAGAGACACACACCGCGCCGGGAGCGGATGACGACACCGACACTACTGTATACAGTATGAGTACAGTACCCTCCGCAGACAGTGACACCGCCCCCAACACCGACTCCGCCCCTAAAATCTGCCCAGAAGAGGTAAAGCAGCCACCAACCAGCACACCATCACCGACACCAAAAAAAAAAAAAGCAGTACAGAAAAAACCAGGAGGAAGAGAGAAGAGTCATCCAA